>PVIA01006015.1:0-26875 GCA_004024845.1 Tonatia bakeri | reverse complement strand
CACACCTGGTATGTTTCCAAGGCATCCTGAGTAAGTCTTGGAGAAAATAGGCAATGTTAAATTGTGGTATGTGAACAGTTATTGCACAATAGAAAAGAAACCCACTGGGACCTGCGTTTAAAACGAAGTTCTGCCCTGTGAGAACTTGAGCTCATCACTTCACCACCCCATACTCATTTATAAGGTGAAGAAAGTGGAACTGATACAGCCTGAGGGCCCTTCCAGCTCTCACCCTCAGTAACTATGGTCAGTCATCCGCATTACATATGAGCTGAGAGAAAGAGAAAATATGCTGAAGTTTCAGCAAAAAGAAGTTAAAAATGAAAACTTGAACATCATCAACTATAAAGAGGTGCTGCTAATAAAATAAATGATGGCCTACAGTCAGGGATACTTTTCTACATGCAAGTCACTGTTCAAAGTAGTGACCTGCTATGATTTGTTTAATCTTCATAAAACCCATTGCAATAATTATCTCTATTATACAGATGAAGAAACCAAGGCAAAGAGAGGTTAAGGCATTGCCCAGGGTCATAGCGCTGGTGAGTAACTGAGCCTAGACACAAGCCCAGGCTGTGTGCTCCAAAGCTGCTTCACCACACAACTCAAGAGCTTCCTTTTTCTGGAGCTTATTAAAGCTTTCTAAAAATCATATCTGTGGGTAAAAGAGTGGATCCAGTATCTTCTCAGAGTCCTTTCTGACCGCAGTAGGCTCTCTTCCATAAAAAGAAGCTAATGCAAAGAGGACAGAACTACATCCTTTTCGGTCCCCATGATTCCAACCTTACAGTTTGCATCCAAAAGACCAATAGCCTCTACTGTGTACTTGTGACATTTTTCCATCCTGTACTATCTGCCTGGGCTGACCTTCCTTGTGCTGTTTCTTTATGGTAATAATCCAGGAGTCATGATTTTGGAGGTACTATAATATTTGTTTCTTACAACTCTTATCAATGATTTCTCTTTACCAGAGGTCCAGTCACTGAATCAGCTAATGGATTTGCAGGGGGGCATGAGAAATGCTAGAGACTCCCTAATATGATCACCTGTTAACACCTCTGGATATAATTTTGGACTCCTCTGGATGAGCTGGTACAGCCATGCTCCAAAAGACCATGTAAACATGTTTCCAAAATTAGTCCTTCCAGGAATGTTAAGCATTACTCATCTTCCATGGAGAGGAGATTTGTTATCACCAGGAAGATAAAAAATCAGTTGTATTTACAAATCAACAGACTAAACCTAGAGGCCTCAGCCCAGTATTATTGTGCTTTCACCATAGTGAACCACAGGGAAACTGAAGGGGAAGCCCGTCTGGCAAACAGAACAAAGGCGAACCCTCATATACGATCAGCGACCTTTCTCCAGCTGGATCTCCCCATCCCATTCCTGCACATCCACCTTGCTCAGACTTGGGACGACACTCTTTATGTTGTATTTTCAATTTAAATTTTATGAATTGTTCATTTC
The DNA here is from genome assembly GCA_004024845.1 of Tonatia bakeri. NCBI lineage: Eukaryota > Metazoa > Chordata > Mammalia > Chiroptera > Phyllostomidae > Tonatia > Tonatia bakeri. The sequence goes on along the minus strand of PVIA01006015.1, from coordinate 25,405 downwards.
TGTAATTTTCTATTTAACATTTTCAGACTACAGTTGACTGAGGGTGACTGAAAATGCAGAAAGTGCAACTGCATGTAAAGGAAGACTGTTGTATATACACAATGCAACACTTGTGTGTGTGTGAGTGTGTGCACATGTGTGTATGCAGTGTAAATATAACATTTTGAGTCAGACAGAGTCATTTGAGTATTTGATTACAGATAAACACAAACTGGACCCGGTGGGTTACAGAGGAGATGGCTATGTGCCTTGGTTCCACATTCTCGGTCTTTGCCTGAATCTGCAACTGGTGTCACGGAGGGCTGGATCATGTCCAGAGCTTCTCTTCCTGTCACCCATAGACCTCCTCTCCTAAATGCACTCTTATTCTCATGTGAAATACAACCTCTTCACTCTGACCCTTTAACTTTTCCCAGTTTTTTTCAACTTCCAACTTACTGCATCCAGGTCTGGTTGGGCCAAAGGGTGAGGAGGGACCCAGAGGAAGCAGTCTCGAGTGACCCTTCCAGAAGCCTTGCTGGGCAGAGGGGTTGTTTGAAGAATGCCAGGGTGGTCAGAATGTCTGACTCACACCTGCCCTTGGGTGCTGCTAGTCGTCCTTCAGAGTTGTTTCTATTAGCCCTTGACTTCTAGGACGTCGGAGGAAAGAGACGAAAACCAAAACATGAAATACAGAACTGAAAGAAAGAAGGGAGTAGGGTTTTGTCCAGGTGCCAGATAACTACCTCCTATAATCCTTCCCACATTTGCAGATGGATGAAAACAGCCTTAGTGTGTTAATAGTAAGTTTCATGGCACAATTTAAGTAGGTATATGTTTCTCTCTTAAATAGGTGGCAAGATAGTACAGATGGGTAAATTAACATATAAAATAAATAAGCTAAACCATTCACAAAAATATTAATATGCATTGAATTTGAAAACAATAATCTGAAAATTGTCCATAACTTTGGCAAGGTCCTTTTGCTGATCTTAAAATGAACAAGTTTAAAATTTTGGTCTAAAAAATATATTTTGGTCTATAAATTTGTTTTTATATGTGAGTTCTTTTAGTAGTAAAAAGAACATGGGCTCTGGAATCAGACAAAAATGGGTAAGAATCACAGCTCTTCATTACTCGTGTGGGACCTGAACAAGCTTGCTTACCAATTCTCTAAACCTCTATTTCTTCACCCATAAAATAAAGACAATAGTACCTATTTCATAGAGTCATTACAAAGATTAAATGAAATCATTGTTATAAAGAACCTGGCACACCTGGGTTACTGGTATACCAAAGGTGCTCAGTGATGCCAATACTTCATTCCCTCCATTCTTAATGGTCTGAAGGAGACTGGTTTTTACCCAGAAAAGAATAACAGATATTGAATGAAAGGGAACATTGACAATGAGTACAACCATTTTTCCAAAACAAGAAATCCAAATTGCTATCAGTATATTTTTCATAAAAATACCTCAACATTAATGTTCTTGCCAGACAACCTCTCTAAATTATTTCCCTGCACTAATGATAGTGAAAGCCTCAAAGACAAGTTCATTATTGTAATTATCTGGCTCCCAATAACATATTGTGTCTTTATTGCCCTTTGTCTGTACCAGATGAAGGTGGTCCAGGCCAGTCCCAGCTTTACCAGAAGCAACAAGGGGAATGAATTTTTTATGCCAAGTCTTTTTCCAATAGACTTGCTTCAGATGTCGAAGATAATAGCTCGACTTAGGGGGTCTCAATTTTCAGAAAGTCCAGCTTTATCCAGCTTTGAGGATGCTCTCCTGCAGAACATCCCCAGTCTCGGGATACATTTAATTAATGTACCATTTTAGGAATAGAGAGATATTATCCCATCCTTAAAAAGGAAGCTATAACCCTCTGGCAATTGGTAAGAAGACACCTGCGTGGTGGTATTGCTCTTACATCAGTCAGGGGCAAAGCAGGCATGCCATCCTTAGCTCATCCTAGCTTGAAGCCTGTGTTGGTGGCCAGAGCTGTTTCATACCTGGGGCACATTTTTTTTTAAAGGAAAGCTATAAAGTTTAGTTACTAACCTGTGAGGCATGGCATTTGTCCATCCTCATTCTGCCCATGCTGTCTACATGGGATTAGTTCTTACTATGGTACTGGGCCAAGAAAACAAAATGAATGAATCCCTAAATGAATCCCAAGGATAAATAGCCTCATTTCGGTCCTCAAAACTCCTCTATGCCAGAGATGCATGTTCTGACGGGAGAAGATTATGAGAATATCTGCACTAAACCACGTGCTGGACAGCAACAATCTGAGATACGAGGAAACTTTCACCTGCTAAGAAGAATTAGCAGCCTGTTGAAATTTTAAAAAAAAATTGTTTGGGAGTCGAAACTCTTATTTCTTTTTGTGTGACTTTAGGTAAGTCAGTTACCCTCTTGGAACCCCAGATTCTCATCTATACAATAGAGAGTTTATATGAGATGATCTCTAAGATTCCTTCAGCACTAATAAGCTGTAGGTCTCTGTCCAGCAAGAATGAGAAGGAAGTAGTTGTGGGACAAAGGAGATCAAATTTGACAGATTCCCAAAATTAGGAAGCACAGATTCCTGCCTAGCTTTGACCCAATAAAAATAAAATTTAAAAAAAGAACTACATGAAATACACTGGTGATTAATCAAAGGGAATTGAAAGTCATTGCTAACCTCACACCTACCTTGACTCAACTCCAGCTCATCTCCCCCGGGACACTCCTCCTCCTTAATGCCTCATTGTGATTCTCAAAAACTGTGATCACTCAAGGTTGAAGCTTTTAATCTCCCATGTATAAAAGGATATGCAAATAGAGTTCAGTTTCCTGTTGAATCTCTGCCAAGGTCTTAGCCTGGCAGTTCTGGGAAAGGAGCCAAAGACCTCATATTTCTTGGCTGTTAACATTCCCCCATCTGTGCTCAAGTCAGCAGCCTGAGCTTCAGGCTGTGGCTTGTCTTCAGTCTTACACCTTCCTAGGTTTTCTAAAACAACTCTTTAGAATGTTTTCACAAAAAATAACATGGCTCCCAAGTCCCAGACAGAGGATTATCTGGTTATATTTGTGGAGAGTGAGAAAAAGACCAGAAAGTCTATATTCCTATATTAGGGCCTCAGAATCCAACTTTGTAAGCTACCTGAGGTACTGATGTTAATTAGGTCCTAAGCAAAGCTTACAAATAAGTCATCAGTGTCGCCAAACAGTGACATACATACACATCACACATACACAGGGTGAAAAGGGCAAGATCCTCGGGTATGACAGCAGTTCTGTACAACATTCAAAAAACAAAAACAAAACATGAAAAACACAAGACATCTCAATGTGTTTCTGAGCCGAATGCTCTGCTAAATGACAGTATCAGGGATCAGACTAATTGTTCCCTGTGTCTCCTGACTGAACTCAGGCAAAACAGCAGCTGCCATTGTTACCCAACACAAGGCATCCAGACCCAAGTTCACTGGAACGTTATTATCAGTATTCTGATAGAAAATTATATGTTCTAAGCTGTGTTAAGTCTGACCATTCATTAAACAAGGATTTTCCTTTTTTTCTGTAAATGCTCTGGTTTATTTGTGTTTTCTAGTATTTCCCTTTGAAGGTAACTCCCAAAGGGATTGCCTATGCATTCTCATTACTATAAGATCAATGTACAAGTTAAATTTTTAAATTTCTTCCTCTGCGGAGAGATTTCTTCTTCCATTTCTCTGTTATCCCAGGCAGCCATCGGGAGCAAAAAGCTCAAGCCTGGCCTACCTTAGGATAGTACGACATCAGTAAAAATGTTCTCAATGTTACAGTTCTGCATCCAACCATTCTCTTAGTGTCTGCTGCCACATTTATTTCTAAATATCTTTCTCTAATCTTGACTCCTCCGCTTCCACTTTATAAAATTACAATTCCTTCTTTGAAATCCATCCACAGAGTGTTGATACTCTACCAACGTCTTAACTCCCTGTGCTTCCTCCCAGCCTCCCTCACCAGGGCCCTAAACCCTCCAGCAGTGATCGTTCCAAACCTTTTGCATCTCGACAGGGAAATGATGTAAAACAGGTCCCTTCCTGTTTTTGTGTTTGCTTCTCTGTCCTACCCCACACATGACACATGCAGGTCTGAAAGTTAACACCACCTTGTGCCATTAGGGGGCATTTATCTCAGAGATCTGTCCCCAGAGTAGCATTTTAGAACTGCATCTCAACTCCATTGATGTTACAGCTCTTGAAGGTGCCTGACTCAGAAGTATCTACCTGAACCCAGGTCCAGCTACTTCACCACTATATTCGCCATTTGAAAAGGTTGGGCTATTTGCATATCACTCCTGTAAAGGCTACAAACTGAACTTTGATTCAATGGGATAGATGAAGCCTATGAAGCTCCTGGGCAAAGGTTCAAACGCACTGGTGCTGTGGACGCTAATGGGAGCTGTCCAGATCATACACCTTCAATGGAAGAAAGAAACATTGTCATCTCAGGCAACTCCAAAACTCTGGTCTACTTTTGTTCCCCTAATACCACACCTCACTGTACCATGTATTTATGGCAAACCGAGTCCACTCAAAAATAACCTGGAACAAGTCAGCATAATCTTGGGTTAGTGTAGAGATTCAAAGTAAAGTAAGTGAATCTGACTCCAGAGGAAAATCTTTTTCTGTCTCTAACACAGACCCCAAGAGCTTTGATTAAACAGGTCTCTAATCACACTCTATTTCTACCTGGATACACAGGGTCCAGCAGAAGTAAGGCATGCCAGAGTGTGACTGGTAAGGTACATGAATGTCTCACACGAGATGAACAGCAATTTGAACATTTCATCTAACTAGTCATGGGGTGTGCTTGAGTGTGATATGGTTATGTTACAGCATTATACGCTTACGATTTTGTAATTAAAAGGGAGCGTTGTTTGTGCCAGACCCTATATTTCTACCAGTTCCTATACACTGTTTCTGCGTGTAGAGAGTTCAGTGATAAAAACTGAGGATTTATCCTACACACACTAGTCAACTCAACTATCAGCACAGATAAATCTCTTGCCAGGAGGGATTAGGATGGTTCTGCCATGCTTTTTGGCTTCCACACTACAAGCGATCTAGTCTCCATCACATCTGGAGGAAGGATCTCCTAGTTCGGCATTGTTTACAACCTCAGTCTGACCCTAGTAGTCAGACCTGACTATACAGATTGGCTAACAAAGCTGGGAAAGCCCTTGTTCTAAGAGAGAGGTAGAAAGTGGTGGGGCAGATGGGACCTGAGTGCTGGGAGACTGCTCGTGTCCCCTGCTGACTCAGTTTTCTCACCAGCTGCCTCATCCAACAGATGCATCTTTCTTGTATGACACCAGAGACCCAGAATGTCCGCATCCTGTGGTTCCTTGTACCTCTAACACCCAACATTGGAGTTCCTTTCCAGTTCAGAGAACAAAAGCTACTGGCTTTGAGCCAGTTCACAACAGATGTGAGTCTCAACTGCCAACTACCCAGGAAGCATCCGCCAGGGCAGGGCATGAGAATCAGCTTCTTAGACATTCCCATACTGTGATCCATCAATCATATATAACACCTGCTCAAAGACAGAGACTGGGAGACTTTCTCCTGAGCATCTTCATGGATTTAACATTTCCTGTTGGGAATTATAAGGCTGAGAGTTAAGGGAATTATTGGAAAGTAGGTATTACAACTCTACATGTACTTTAGTAAAATCTAAAAAACTATCCAGAATTTTGACATAATGCTTTCCTATCTCGCTGACCTTGCCCATCTCCCTCTCTGAATCCCACGTGGTGATCATACACTGGATAGGCATTAAAAGGCACTGGCAGTAGAACCTTTCCTCTCTTCAAATGTAAGACAATGGCGATGGGGACTCTGCTCATCGGAAATCATTGCCAGTTTTTGTCAGGCCTTGCAAGAATGTCCTTCTACTGCAACTGTTTATAAGAGATTGTACCCTGGATGTTCCTAAAGTCTGTAGATTTATTTTACTTGTTGGTCTGTGTTTTGTTTTATTGCTTTTTGGGGGGTTTCTTACCCCAAGAAAATGGTCCCTGCTGTGCACTGCCCACTTAGTAAAGCTAAGAAAGATAGGAAGGATGGGGCAAAGTGCAATGAGAGGAACAAAGACATTAGTACCAGGGAAAATACTGTTGTGGCCTCAGAGTATTCATCACTTCAATTGATAAAAACCTGATCGCTCCAGAAAAATAAAGGTCAGTATTAGAATATGTATTTTCTTAAGGTCTCTGAAAGAAAATATGAGAATTCAGTGAGTGCAGAACTCTCAAATCCTACAGAATCCACACCCCCCTCTCTGAAAGTGCTAGCTGTGGCTGGAATAATCCAACATTTTGGCAATAACTAAGGGAGGTTGCCAGCTGCCAACCCTCTACAAACTATAAAGTACATCACCCATTCTCCTCTCCCTGTGCCCTTTCCTCAGATTCTCCTCCCCATCACATCCTCATGTGTTTTAATTCTATTCCCATCAAAACCCAGTCTCAGGAAATAATCTGAAACCAATTCATACTACACTTACCCTTGAACCATGTGGGGTTAAGGGAGCCTACGCCTGCTCAGTTGCAAATCCACATATAACTTTTCACTCCCTCCAATCTTTACAGTCATCCCTCAGTACCTGAGGGAGAGTGGTTCCAGGACCACCCCCCGTACGAAAATCCAAGGATGCTCAAGTCCCTTATATAAAAAGGCATAGAATGATGCATATAGTCAGCCCTCTGCATCCACAGTTGGTTGAATTTGTGGATACAAAACCTGGGGTACAGAGAGACACCTATATAGTTATTTTTTTAAAACCTACATATACCCAGTCAGGACACATGCCTGGGTTGTGGGTTCGGTCCCCAGTCAGGGCACATACAAGAGGCAACCAATTGATGTTTCTCCCTCATATCTATGTTTCTCTCCCTCTCTTTCTCCCTCCCTTCCCTCTCTCTAAAAAAAAATAAAATTAAAATTTTTATAAAACCCCATGTATAAGTGAACCTGTGCAGTTCAAACCTGTGTTGTACAAGGGTCAGCTATAATTTGTTTGATGAAAATAAATGCAGGCTTTAGCTTTTCTAAGGTTTGAGTGGGAGGAAGGGAGCATTATACTCTAATAGAAACAATGGTCATAAACTAAAGACCATAGCAACTGTAGCAGAATTTTCAAAGCTTGAGGAACACTGTCTAAGAGGAAAGATGAAATTTTGTTCTGACTTTGTTTGGAGGTTCAGTGTGATTATACAAAGAGAATCTGGGGGCTCCCAGAACAGGAACTTATCTTCCTGTGTCCAAGAAGAGGCTCAGTAAAGCCCACAGCCAAGAACATTAACCATTGCGGCAGAGGGCAGAGTTAGGGCCAGTGAGGACGGGGGAGGATACCTGGAGAAACAGATTTCACTCCAGTAGCAGGAATAACTCTGTAGTCATTGAAGGCCATTCTGCAGTGAGGCGAGCATCCATGCCAGAAAGTGAGTCAGGTGGATGACTGCACTGAGAAGCTGGTCTGCGCTGACTGGGAGCTAGGACCCAGTGATCTTAGCTCCTCTCTTCCCTGGAGGTCATAATAAAATTTTATGTTGAAAGAAAATGAAGCCTGCCCACAAAAATCAACTGCAGTCACTGTTTCAGTATCTCCTCACAGGAGTGTGAGTGATGAAAAGCAGTTTTCTTTACTCATATTCGTGTCTTCTTTAACATCATACAATCAATTCTCTATGTTATTAGATGCTTTCCCTAATCAGTATTTTTAATAAGCCACATTAATACCATATCTAGGAATATATTGTAGTTTACTTAATCAGTTTTTTTATGACTAAGAATTTAGGCAGCTTCAACATTTTTCCTATTGTAAAAATTGCTGTGATGAACATATCTGTACTTATAACTTTTTATTTTTAAAGTATCATATAGTACATGAGGAAACATATATAAGGTTTATATGTTAAAATGTATACATACAAAATCTGAAGTAAGCCTCCACTTCCTCAAATAGAAGATTCAAATTAGGTTTTTGGCCAACTTAAATATATAAATGGGTTGTAGACAAAATTGTCAAATTCTACTTCAAAATTTTTTACATATCATTTTAGTTACACATACATATTTAAAATCACATATTATATAAAATGGTATATTAATTTTGAAATACTGCTTTTTCTCATTCTCATGGTTTACAAACTTTATTCAAATGCTCCACAGGTATCTCACATCAATGCATTTATCATCACTAGAGCTGTCTTTTTAATCTTCAAACATTTATCCAAAGCACATCAATATCACTTGTGTCTAAATTATTTATATCATAGCATGTCATGAATCCATATATGAAGCTATCACTAAAAACATTTTTGAACCACAATATCTATTCACATAACATTAGAACAGTTGTTTTGCTATTTATCCTGCAAATGGTATTCTTGATCTCCACATCAAAACATTTACTTTAAAAAATGTGTTTAAATATTATAAAACACTTGTAATTTCATAGGCATACTCTCAAGAATAGCGAGTACGTTTCTGTTACATTATGTAGTCACCTTTTTCACTAATCCCATGAACTAGCATTGTTTGAGATCATTCCAAGATGCAGTGTCTTCATTAAACTGTACTGAACTGTGCAAAATAACTATAAGAAAGCATCACAATATTGCTTTTTATAATTTGCAAGGAATCAAATATAGGGGACTCTCTCTTTTCCAAGGATAATGAACCTCATGTTATGTTCAAACATATATAATATTAATATTCTCTCTCAGCAAATTCCTCAAAATGAAAATATTTGTTCAAACTAGTATAAAATTTTTCACCCTCTTGATACTAATCAATTGGCTTCCAATAAAAATATAACAAATTATAGTTTTAACATCTAGAAAATATGCAGAACTTCAACTTTCCTTTTTTAAAAAATGTTGCTTAAATATCTGTAAGAAAATGGTTTGTTAATGCTTTGTTTACATTTTTTATTACTAGAAAGTTGAAACATTTTTCCCAAGTTTGTTAACCAATGAGTGGCTTTCTTCATTTGTTCTTCATCCATTTATTTTTTAATTTTAGTGCTTTACTTATTGATTTGTGTGATTGTAATAATTTTGGGCCTCTGAGTTTTCTAGCATTTGACCACAATAACAACATTGCTGAAAGGAGATTTCTGAGGTGTTCTAGATGGCAGAGGGTGGTGATGGCACAATGCCAAGCAAAGAAAAAAAGGAAGCAGAGGGTTTTTGTGCTGCTGTGTTTCACTGTGACTACGAACCACGGAGTTTGAACGCTATTAAACCTTTGTTCAAAAACACCCAACTGTGATTCACTGTGTATGTCTCAGCAACAGGAGGAGTCCTCTGAGTGTTACAGGGAAATAAAATATGAGTTTCATTGCCCTTTGCCTCCAGACTCCTTTCTTTATGGGTTTACTCCAAATTGTCTACTATGATGGTTTCAGAATGAACAAGTATCACCAAAGTCACTAGTGATAAGTAATCCCACCCACATATTTTAACATTTATCAACTATATTCATGACAATGTAAATAGAATATCAGGGGAGAAGTGAAAGGAATGGGACCAATAATGACTGTAAGCCTGTATCCTGGGTCTCCCACTTGTGTATGATGAACCAAGACCATGAACCCATGTCTGTCCAATGTACGTAACTCCTCCTTCAAGAGCTTGGTGCATTACTAAATACTAAAACATGTACTACAAATGCATAAAAATGCTTACAATGGTTGCTGTAAATTGAATTCCATCTCACTGTAATATGACATGCTTGCAGAGTCCATATCATTTTTAAATAAGTATTTCTAAAGGCCACACCAAAGCAGATCCACCAGGTGAAACTCTAACTCCAAATCTCCAAACTCTAGCAGTTCATGTGCCTTGTTCTGAGGAAAAAACTGTCAAATGCGGGGACAGAGATGGCAAGAAGGTCATAAGTGGCACTGGACAAATGTCCCAGTGATATGATGATGAATGCAGACTCTTCATAAATAAAACCTGAGCTGTCAGAAAATCACAAGTAAACAGACAGACGGTGAGAGGAAAAATGTGTGTTGGGTAGAGCTGGCTGGGAAGAGCTCTAGAAGAGAAATCTGGAGCTGTTCCTTGAAGATACTGGAATACCTCGCAGGGCTGGGAAAATTATTTCAGAGTCAAGGCATCTCCCTCTCTGACCTAATGCCACCAAGCCATCCCTTCGTCCTAGAGCAAAGACACAGTTTATGCCTACCCACCTAAATGATGTGTTTTTGGCAGATGTTTCCTGGGAACTAAGCAATATCTCTGTTAACTTCAGAGGACCAGTCAGTGGTTAATTCCACAGACCTCAGAGTTACGAAGCCTAGGCTCTGCTTCACTCTTCGCTTAAACCTGCGTATGTTTGGTCTAAGAGCACAGGGATTAGTCCCTTCATTCTGGGATCACAATCACCAGTGAGCACACCAGTCCATTGTTCTTCTTACACCCAAAGAGCAACGTACTGCATGGGGAAAGAAAACAATACCTCAGCCTCCTCCCACGTTGTTCAAAAGAACTGGGTTTATGGCTTTTAAAAGATAGAATACATCAACTCAATCAAAATAACATCAAAAGAGCCGTTTTGAAGGAATATAAACAACTTACAAAGATGACACTTTTAGTGAAACACTCATTTTTAGCACAGAAATGGCACATATCTTTGGATTACTTATTTTCTAGAGAAGCAGACTCTTTTAAATATTAATTTTTCACTGTATGATGATAAACCCATAACTTTTTTCTGGTATAGCAGACTGGAGACACTCAGAGTAACAGAAATAAAAGAAGTATGACCACCTTCCTATTTCACACAAGAAATCATGCAGAAAAAAATAAGTTCCAAGCCAGAAAATGAAAGTTTAAAAACATTTTACAGTCTCATGCTTCTTGCTAGTTGCAGTGGGAATACATAACTTTACAAAAGATAGATTTTTCTGTCACCCTCTTATCCTAGTGATTGATTAGCCTTATCAAGTCCTGATGTCTGTCTTAACATGATGTAGTACGCAGGGCACAACATCACCTACACAGTAATCCTGCCAAAAATAAATTGACTAACTAAAGGTAATCAAACCTTTAGTTCTAACAGCAGACAAGGGAGCTGGAAGAACAAGTTCAAGGACTATGCAAAGAAACAACTAGACAAATCAGAAGGTGAGCCATTGCCGACAACAGGCCCGTCCCTTCAATCGATGGGATGAAAAGAGAAAGAAATACAGTGGAGGGAAAGCAGTGGACAGAAAAACATCATACACTACAGAAACTTAAGAGATTTACCAACCAAATTAAATGCATAGTCTTTGTTTGAATTCTGGTTTTTTAAAGCCATCTTTAAAAGACATTTTGGGGACAATGAGAAAAATTTCATCATGAATTGGCTATTTATTTTAGGGAATTATTAACCTTTTTAGGTAGAAAACTGTAGTAATATGGATATGTGGAAAAACATGTTTAACTTTTTTGAATTTGTGAAACTTTTATTTTTTCAGTTGAATAGGTGAGACTACACCAAAATATAGTTTTAATTTACATTTCTCTTATTATAAACAAATTAGAGCATCTTTCAAAACGTTAAGAACCACTTGCACTTCTTTCTTATGTATTGGTTTCTGGTGTACAACTTACTAATTAGACAATCATGATTTACATAGCTTTCCCCTCAGTATTTCCAGTACCCTAATTTGCTACCCCGTGACTATTTTGTAACTACCAGTATGTGCCTCCTAGTCCCTTCATCTCTTTCTTTCACCCATCCATCCTACCCCACTTCCCCTCTGGCAACCACCAGTTCTCCATCTGCATCTATGAATCTGTTTCAATTTTTTTTCATTTATTTTGCTCTTTAGATTCCATATATAAGTGAAATCAGATGGTATTTGTCTTTTTCTGACTGACTTATTTCACTGAGCATAATGCCCTCTAGGTCCATCCATGCTGTCACAAAAGGGAAGATTTCATTCTTTTTATGGCTGAGTAATGTTCCATTATATATATGTACCACAGCTTTTATATCCACTTGTCTTTTGTTGGGCACTTGGGTTGCTTCCATAGCTGGGCTATTGTTAAAAAAAATGAAATGAACATAGAGGTGCATATATTCTTTTGAATTAGTGTTTTCAGTTCCTTCAGATTAATCCCCAGGAGTGGAATCACTGGGTTGTAAGGTAGTTCCATCTTTAATCTTTTGAGGAAATCCTGTACTTTTTTCCACAGTGGCTGCACCAGTCTGCCTTCCCACCAACATAGCACAAAGGTTTCTTTTCCTCCACATCCTTGCTAACAGTTGTCATTTGTGGATTTATTGATGATAGCCATTCTGACAGGTGTGAAGTGATAACTTATTGTGGTTTTAATTTGCATTTCTACAACAATTAGTGACACTGAGTATCTTTTCATATGTCTATAGGCCATCTATATGTCCTCTGCCCATTTTTTGATTGAATCATTTGTTTGTTTTTTGGTGTTGAGTAGTATGAGTTCTTTTACAAGTTTTGGATATTAACCCCATATAAGATGTCTCATTGGAAAAATATGTTCTCCCATTTAGTAGGTTGCCTCTTTGTTGTTGTTGCTGTTGTTGATGGTTTTCTTTGCTGTACAAAAACTTTTTAGTTTGATGTAATCCCATTCGTTTATTTTTATTTTGTTTCCCTTGCTTAAAATATATATCAGAAAAAAATACTGCTACAAAAAAATGTCCAAGATTTTACTGCCTATGTTATCTTCTAGGATTTTTGTGGCTTTAAGTCTTATATTTAATCCTTTAATCCACTTTGAATTTATTCTTGTGGATGGTGTAAAAAGGTAGTCTAGTTTCATTTTTTGTACACATCTGTCCAATTTTCCCAACACCATTTATGGAATAGACTGTCTTTTCTTCATTGTATGTTCTTGCCACCTTTGTCAAATGTCAATGGACCATAAAGGCATGGGTTTATTTCTGGGCTTTCTATGCTGTTCCATCGATCTCTATGTCTATTTTTATGTCTTTTTTTTTTTGCGTTTTTGATTATTACTATGGACTTGTAGTATAGTTTTATATTGGGTACCGTGTTATCACCAGCTTTGTTCTCCTTTCATAATATTATTGAGGCTAGTCAGGGATTTTTGTGGTTCCATATAAATTCCTGGATTATAAATAAGTTCATATTTATTCTAGTTCTGCAAAATATGACATTGGTATTTTGATAGAGATTGTGTTGAATCTATAGATTGCTCTGGGTAGTATGGACATTTTAATGATGTCCATTCTTTCTATCCATGAACATAGTATACGCTTCAATTTATTTGTATCTTCTTTGATTTCTTTCTTCAGTGCCTTATAATTTTCTGAGTACAGGTCTTTTACATCCTTGGTTAAATTTATTCCTAGTTATTTTTTTGATGTAATTATGAATGAGATTGCTTTCTTGGTTTCCCTTTATGATACTTCATTATTGGTATATAAAAATAAAACCAATTTCTAAATATTAATTTTGTATCCTGTTACTTTACTGAGTTCATTTATTAGTTCTTATAGTTTTTCGGTGGAGTCCTTAGGGTTTTCTATACAGTATGATGTCATCTGCAAATCAGGACAGTTTTACTTCTTCCTTTCCAATTTGGATGCCTTTTTTTTCTTCCTCTTGTCTGATAGATGTAGCTAAGACTTCCAGTACCATGTTGAATGAGAGTGGTAAAAGCAGACGTCCACATCTTATTCTGATCTTAAGGGAAATGCTTTTAATTTTTCCCCATTCAGTAAAATGTTATCTATGGGTTTGTCATATATGGCCTTCATTTTGTTCAAGTATGTTCTATCTATACCCACTTTGCTGAGAGTTTTTATCATAAGTGGGTGCTGAATTGTATCAAATGATTTTTCTGCATCTATTGAAATGATCATGTGATTTTTATCTTTCGTTTTGTTTATGTGACATATCACATTAATTGATTTACAAATATTGAACCAAACTTGTATTCCAGGAATAAATCCTACTTGATCATAGTATATGATCTTCTAAATGCATCACTGGAGTCAGTTTGCTAATATTTTGTTAAAGATTTTAGCATCTATGTTCATCAGGGATATTGGCCTATAATTTTCTTTCTTTGCAATGTCTTTTTCTGGTTTTAGAATCAGAATAATGCTAGCCTCATAAAATGAGCTTGAGAGTCTTTCCTTCCCTTGAATTTTTGGGGATAGTTTGAGGAGAGGTGTTAATTCTTCTCTGAATGTATGGTAAAATTCACTTGTGAAACATCTGGTCCAAGACTTTTTTTTTGCTGGGAATTTTTTTGATTACTACTTCAATTTCATTTATTGTAATGTGTCTATTCAGATTTTCTGATTCTTCCTGATTCAGTTTTGGAAGATTGCACGTTTGTAGGAATTTATCTATTTTTGTCCAGTTTGTTCCATTTGTTGGCATATAGTGGTTCATAAAATATTCTTATTATCCCTTGTATTTCTATGTTGTCAGTTGTTACTTCTCCTCTTTCATTTCTGATTTTATTTATTTGGGTCCTCTCTCTTTTTTTTCCCTGATGAGTCTGGTTAGAAGTTTGTCAGACTTGTTTATCTTTTCAAAGAACCACCTCTTGGTTTCATTGATCTTTCGTATTTTTTTAGTCTCTATGTCATTTATTTATGCTCTAATCTTTATTACATCCTTCCTTCTAATCACTTTGGGCTTTGTTGTTCTTTTTCTAGTTCCTTTAGATGTAAGGTTAGATTGTTTATTTGAAATTTTTCTTGTTTTTTGAGGAAGGCCTATATTGCTATGAATTTCCCTCTTAGGATGGCTTTTACTGTGTCCCATAGGTTTGGGGTTGTTGTGTTTTCATTTTTATTTATCCCAAGGTAACTTCTGATTTGTTCCTTGATCTCTTTGTTGACCCATTCATTGTTTAATAAGATGTTATTTAACCTCCACATGTTTGTGTGTTTTTTAATTTTTTCCTGTCACTGAAAAACATATATATGGGTGTTGTTTTCTAATACATTCAGCTACCCTATGTCCTTTGATTGAAACATTTAATCCATTTACATTTAAAGTGATTATTGATAGGTATGTATGTATTGCCATTTTATTCTTTATAATTATGTTCCTCTCTCTTTCCTTTCTTCCTTCTTCTTAAAGAAGACCCTTTACATGTTGAATATTTTCAATGCATAGTGAACTGTTTAGGATTCTAATGATGTTTGTAATTTATTTTCTAAATAACTGACCAAAATACAGAGTATGGCAAACATTAACAATTCTTTAATTTAGGTCATGAGTCTACAGGTATTGATTCTGTTCATCTCTTTTTTGAATGTCTCAAAATTTTAGAATGCTACTTAAAGTTTTTATTTTTAAGTGGCCAAGAAGTCTGCAGCAAGTTTAAACAATGAAAACTTGAAATGCAATACATTTCTTGAAAATTAGCATACTTTCTTAAAGACTGCTACTCTACTCAAAGAACTTCCTGAACTTATAGACCTTTGAACAAATTAAAACTATATGTTCATATAACATATTTCTAAGATAACAATGAACTCTTTCACTGACTATATAGGTAAAATAAATAAGAAAATTGCTAATGATGATGTTGCACTTTTTGGATTATTCCTATTGAAGACATAGGAGTAAGTGAGGTGTTGTACTAAAATCACCACCTTTTAATATATGAAATGATAATAGTTCAAAATCAAGTTCTCCACTTGTGTGGGGTTGGGGATGTTCCATTCTTGTACAGATGTACCAAGGAATTCCAGTCAGTTGATTGCCAAGTTCATATCTCCTTCAGTTGGATGGGCATCATAGGGAAGGTAAGAGGAGGTTTTAACAAAAGTCAAAGTGTGTTGAGGTCTTCTTACCTGAGGGGAACATGGCCAGATTTATCCACTCTTGGGCCCTTATATAGGTCTTAGTTCAAAAGCCTGGCCTCTTCATTCCTGTCTAGTTGCTGAATATATTATTTGATGCATTAACCTGCAAGCCATTTTGGTGTATTCCTCCTCTTCATGGTTTTACCCAAAACTCAAGTTACCATCTCAACTACCTGTCATTTAAACAAGTAAATATTGTGTTTAATGGAAAGGCTGAAGTATTGTCACAAAAATATAGTATGGATACTGAAAATAATATGGTCAGACTTCTAGGCCTTCACTGAGTCCTCCTTCCATCACCAAAGCACAATTATCATGGACCCAGCATCTGACCCCCAGAGTACCACCAGGCAAAAGAAACCTGAGGAAGATGACACACAGACCTATGGTCTTTGACTAAAAATTGCAACCAAAATACTTGAGTCAATTTTATCACTTTTTAGAACTGAAAGCCTGTTTTGATCAGTCAAAGCATGTGATAAAATTGGTTTGCTAATCACTAGCAAACAGGTAGGGAGAGGTGAGGCAGCAGAGGAGGCCCGAGGTTGATACTGCTGTGGCAAGTCTGGCAGCACAAACAACATAGAATTAGGACAGCGGTTCTTTAATTATGGTCCATGAACCTCCAGGGGCCTCAACACCTTTTCGGGATAATAATACCAAAATATTATTTGCCTTTTCCATTTTGTTGACATTTTCACTGATGATGCAAAAACAATGGTGAATAAAACTACTAGTCTTTTAGTGAAATGATCAAGGTAGTGGCATGCATTCTGTATTCGTAGCCATGATATTCTTCACTGCCACATATTTGTTGAGGGTGGGAGAAGCCAGTTAAAAATTACCTTTTAAAATATCATTGTTTATGTTGGTTTGCTATGGCTGACATAAGAAAATACTTGGTGGTTTAAATAGTATAAATGTATTTTCTCTCTTGAGGCTAGAAATCCAAATCAAGATGCCTACAGAGTTGATTTCTCCTGAGGCCTCTCTCCTAGGCTTTCCACAGGCTACCTTCCCACATGGTCTTTCCTCTGTGCATGCATGTCTCATTTCTTTGTGAGTCCAAATTTTCATTTTTTATAAGGACACCAGTCGTGTTGGGTTGGCTCAAATACTAAGGACCTCATTCTCAACTTAATCATCTCTTTAAAGGCCCTATCTCTAAATAGTGTCACAGTCTAGACACTGGGTGTGAGGACTTCAACATAAGAACTTTGGGAGGACACAATTCAGTCCTTCCATTGACAAAGTAAAATAAAAAACTCAATTTCATTAAATCTCAACTTGAGTATATGTATTTTTAGCATTCTGGGTGGCAAAAGAGGAAGTACACATAAAGCACTTCTGCTACATTCCAAATTACGATAATTATCCCAAGGAAAAACATTTGTGGGATTGTTTGAGTTGAAAACTGAATGAGCCACTTTTTCCATGAAAGACCATTTTTGCTTGAAAGAGTGACAGACAAACTATAGTTACTCAGATGTGGGTACTTGGCAGGCATTTTCTTAAAAATGAATAAAATGAGCTTGTCACATCAAAAAAAATAACTAATAATTGTTAATAATGATAAAAGTCTAAGCATTAGCCCAAAATTAGAGTCTAGAAAAACTTGTATCTGCCACCACGAGCTGGATGCCTCCCCAAAATTTAAATAATTTTCTTATTTAAAGATAGCAGTGGTGATATTAACTACTGTGGTATTTTGATCTTGTATAATGAAGTGTCTCAACATGTGGAAGATGCTTAACTCGTGAACAAATGTTTCCCAATTGACTAAAGATTATGTTACAAAAGCACATATGGGTGAAAGTTCCATCCAAAATGTAAGATAGACCAGTAGATTTTAATCTAACAGATTAGGTAACATTCATTAACATGATTTCATATTCTGCATTGCAACTAACCTCTCTTTTTGAACTATTAATACATATCTATAGCCCTGGCTTGTTTGGCTCAGTGGACTGAGTGATGGCCTGCAAACTGAAGGGTCACTGGTTCAATTCCCAGTCAGGGCACATGCCCTGGGTCGCAGGCCAGGTCCCCAGTTGGGGGCTTGCAAGAGGAAACTATTTGATGCATCTCTCATATATCAATGTTTCTTTTTCTGTCTCCCTCCCTTCCTGTCTATCTAAAATAAATAAAATTTAAAAAGAAAAATACATATCTGTACTTTTTCTCATATATTTCAATGAAACTAACACATCATAATAGACAGAATGCAATAGCAGACATGAGTTAATAAGCCAGTTCCTCCCCAACAAATATCCAAAGACTAAGATTAAATACCCTCAGAGATACCCATTCCTTTGGTCTTCTTCCCCAGATTTTTTAGCTGTTCCTCCCTGTACATGGTTTGAAGTCTCTCCAACAGCCTGGTATTCTCCTTTGAATATACTACATTTGTCCATGGCCCTCAAAGAGTACACACCAACACTGGGAGCAGGAGGTAGAGATGAATATAGTTCAAAGCCCTCATCCCTTGAGGATAGCCCTGTGCCATATTTGTTTACTTCTTGGGTTGGTATCCCATACATTTTCTCAAAGTGCTCTGAGTCTCTGTGTGTGAGGCCTGGTTCCAGCCAGGACTGGACAACACCTTGGTAAACCCAGTCCCCACACACTGTCCCTTTTCCTCTGTTCCCCATTGAGGATGAGCTTGCCTGGCACTGAGAACATGGGCTCCTTCCTTCCAGGGAGAGCTGAACTTCAGGATATACCCACCCTGTGCCTGCCATACACACCCCTTTCCCACAGAAGAGCACCTGAGACAACAGTGAAAAGTCACAGAGAAAAAGAAAATGCCAGGGCACCCAGGCCATTCTATGGCCACTTCTGGGAAGGAGATCAGGCTGTGGTACTGAGAGGATACCCAGAAACTATTTCAAATGATAAATGCCAGAATAAAAGACCAAAGAAGACTGGGTATTTGTCTATTAAAAAATATAACTGAACTAGAAATCAGAATACTTGATTTCTTATGTGTTCCTTTGAAGTTGGATGCCTTGTCAAGTTGTGAAACCTCTCTGGACCTTTCTAGACTCTTTCATCCTAACACCCAAGGGAGTGAATATCTGACCTTTGAAGTTTCTCCCAGCTGTGACATTCTAGGCTCCCTCTCTAGAGGCACAAATGATCCTTGATACTCACGTTAGTGGAAAAGTAAGTGATTTGAATCCTACAAATATGAAGACAACATGAAACTCATTTTTGTTTGGTTTTAGAATGTATTTCATGGTGTGGAACAAATCACCACAAATTTATCTTCCCAGTGAAGCTCAAGTCAGGCTATTATTAAAAATCAATTTGTTGCCCTGGCTGGTGTAGCTCAGTGGATTGAGCGTGGGCTGTGAACCAAAGGGTTGCAGGTTCGACTTCCAGTCAGGGCACATGCCTGGGTTGCAGGCCAGGTCCCCAGTGGGGGCCATGTGAGAGACAACCACACATTGATGTTTCTCTCTCCTTCTCCCTCCCTTCCCCTCTCTAAAAACAATAAATAAATAAAATCTAAAAAAAATAGATATTAAAAAAATCAGTGTCAAAAAAAATCAATTTGTTTACCACTAACATTGCTGTGCTCTACTGCACAAATTAAGGTTGTATTCCATAAGGCAGCCTGGTGCCAGAAAGAGAGCAGGGGGCTAGGAGTTAGGTATATGTGGGCTCTGGCCATGGCTCTGTCACTTCCTATCTTATCCTCCCTGAACATGAGATACCTCATCATTAAAATGGATTCAGAAGACACTTTCTGAGCATTTACCAAGTCAGGCACTGTGCTGGCACAAGGTATACAGAAATGAACAAGAAAACCCCTTCCCTCAAGGGTTTATACCCAATGAAGAAGAGAAAAGGGGTTTTGAGTGCAGTGATGGAGATAAGCACCAAATGTCATGGAATTCAGGGGAGGGGTGAGCACCTAACTGGATCCAGTCAGAGTCTTCAACAGGCCTTCCTAGGGAAGTAGCTAAGCCCAACCAGAAAATGAATAAGATCTAAGCAGATGTGTTAGGGAACAAATTTGGAAATAAAAGGAGGAAAGAGCATGTATGATAAAAGCAATCAGATGGTAAAGGCAAAGAGTTATGAAAGGACATGGAGCTTTAAGGAAGCCAGTAGTTCAATGCAGCTGAGTTTAAGAGAACAACTATAGAAGTACAAGATATAGGCCTGGAAAACCCATGTTCCACATCATTTTATCCTGAGGATAACAGGAAGCCACCAAAAATTCTAAGCATGTAATTTTACAGTTAGGATCCCCCTAAGGCTTGACATCTGTATTAATCAGATATTTCTGCTGTTATTATGATCTATAACAAACAATCCCAAAATGTCATTTGCTTAGAACAATAAGCATGTATTGCTCAGGACAGCCAGACTTGGCTTCAAGATGTGGGTTAGAGTCAGGTGTTCTCTACATATCTTCATTCTCAGAACAGCTAAAGCAGCAACGAGTCTCTGAAGCACACTCTCTCATCTCAGAAGGAAGAGATTCAAGAGTGCTGTTGGAAGTCCATGATGTGAAGTCTCTTGAAGCCTCAGCTTAAAACTGTCATGCTATTACTTCTACCCATATTCTGTGGATCAAAGCATGGCCAGCCCCAAAGTCAATGGAGTCAGCCTAGGAGGCCCTGCAGAGTCATGTGATAAGGTACATGGACGCACACTTCTGTAACAGAGAGTGAAAAAGTAGGAACCACAGCCACTGCATTCTCATCAGGACTTATCACCCCAAAACTCTCTGCCACAGCTACAGGATTGTAAAATTCACTGCCCCAGACCCACAAGGTTGCATGGTTTAATTTTTGGTATAAGTCAAGATTTTAATTACCTTTTCAGCCCCAGCTTCTTGTTTCCTATAAATAGTTATATTCAAACCAGTTTTTGGTGCCTGCTTGGGAAAGTCTGCACAACAGTACTAGGAAAAGGTCCATGAGTCTCATGGGGATTAATGAGACACTTAATCTATTACTCAGCACAGTGACCACCGAATTCTTGTCAGTTCAAAGACTAGCACCTAAGAACAGCTATACTCAAGAGTCCAAATTATAATTCTTTATTCTCATCTGGCCCTCCCCATGAGATTCACATTTTCCTGCTTTCTGCCCTAAGCCATCCCCTATTACACTGTTACTGAGGCCATAACATTTCTTCATTTCTTCTTTTCCTATTTGTTTTTGGGTTTTTTTAAATCAGGAGAGTATTATGCTCTGTATGTGGAGATGGGAGTTGCTTGGAGTTTATGAGTCAGGCATGTAGTTATATGTAGGGCAGGAGAAAGTTGTCACAAAGATTCTGAGTAAAATTGTGACACTTAGATTAAGCAACGGATTTGCATAAGATCCTCTAGGGAAAGTCTGAAGACTTTTTTCAATCCTTCTCCCTTTTTAATAACAACAAAATTCACACACTTTTTTAATGGTTCACATTTAATAAGATCACTTTTGATAAGCCTAGTGTATTACTTTGTTTTCATAGTGAGAGACACAGAGATCAAAGGTGAACCAAGACCAGTGTCTTGACCCAGAGAACAGTATCAAACAGGGAGAAACTGTGTCAAAACTCAGAGGTCAAACAAGAATATAAATAAAAAAATTACCGATTGAATTTGGACAGAGCCACTGCATCTATTTGCACTGTTGTGCCTTGCACAAGGGCGCTCGGCCAAGGGACAAGTGAGGCTAAAGGCCCTGGTTGTAGAGCTGCCTCAGCTGCAGAAAGGGAAACCTTTTATACAGCACACAAAGGTGCCATCTGTTTCCCAAGCTTGAACCCAAGCTGCCGCCTCTCCACGCGCCCAGCAGGGTTGCCTATTCTAAATCACACAAAGAACCATATGGGCTGCTGGCCCTGAATTTAGCAACAGGGAGTCAATGGAGAGAATAAATTTTTAAATTTGTGTGAAAGGCCTTTGTAAACTGTTCTAACATTATTCAGGTGTAAAGCAGGGGCAGGCAGAGGTAATTCGGAAGCTTAGCAGGTGACAGGAGAAATCACATTGATCACTAATGTTTTCTGCCCAACCTGCAGCATGGAGAATCCCCTTGAGATATTCAGATAGCTTACAAACTCTTCTGTGGGAAGCCATTTGAGAGAAGAGTGGCCAGGAAGCACAGATGGAGTAGATGTGATAGTTTCTGAAAGTCCATTCTAGTTGCAAACTCCAGGGCAGATTTAGCCAGTGAGGCAGAAGAGCCTCAGACAGAAGCACCTGGGTAAGCCTGCCCTGACCCAACTGCCAAACCCTTTGATCTTGCTGGAGCTTGATTTGGAGAAAACATCCGGCCCCAGAGGTTCTCAGAGTTCACAAAGGGTAAAACCCAGCGAGGTTTTTGTAAAGCCCTGTAACATTGTGATCGGTGGGATTCGCACAGTGCTACAAAACCCATGGAGACCTGTACAAAAACTGCAGGGGCAAAGGTAGCAGCTCCCTGGGAAATCCTCAGCCTGGCTACCCTGCCCCAGGGGGATGAACACAACAGGTAGCTGTCCCTTCTTACTCAGGGACTCAGAAGGGACAGCAGGAAGTTGACCAGGCCAAGAGAAGTGATGCCCAGCTGCTGGCCTCTCACTGCTGTTCTCATTGAGGTGAAACTGGTTTTTCAATATGGTATTACAGCCATGACTGGGAAATACAAAAAGATGTTTCTTTAAAAAATGTTCTTGTCTTGGTTTATGTTGATTCTATTGCAAAAGAAAATTACATAAGCCATCTCATATGGAATTTCTGAATCCAAATCCCTATAGAGATTTGGCTGAGTGCTTTGCATTGCAGTTTGGGAAGGTGAATTTCAACAGAGATTGATTTGTTTCTAGGCAATCACCAGCTAGGCTGCTCATTCTAACAGTGACTGAACAGTAAGTCATGGGCACACCATGCCATCACCTCTCATGATGCCACCTGTTATCTGCTCTTCAAGCAGCACCGGTGACTGTGGAGGCCTTGACTCTGCCATAGTCGTGGATCCGAGACTCATCTGCTTGGCAATGTCAGTTTTCCAAGACTGAGAGTTAGGTGTGGGTCTAGGAAGTGAAAACAACCCAAAACCATAGGCAGAGAACAATTCAGAGAACTCCAGGCACTGTCCTGGAAATGTCCGCCATGGGAACTTGTGCGCCTACCTACTTCTCAGACAAAAACCTCCCCAGAGCACACCCCTACTGACAATTGACTAAATCATCATGAACCAGTCGAATAAGTAACAAGTGCCATTTTTCTAAGAGTCAAACCCTAAAAGTCCTCCATTCCTAAAGTTAATTGGGAGGAAGAAAGGTGGAGCACTGCCAAGGTTTTTGGAACACCCTCAAGTACTGTGAGTTTCCTAAACTCAACTTTGGAAAAGGAATTCGTGTAACTGTGGAACCAAGTAAGTAACACATTTGTCTGTTCTTTGAGGTTAAGGCATCCTCCCTCTAAGAAGGCAGAAATATTGGAAAATGTGAAATGGGTAGTGATAGCACCAATATAGGGTCAAGGAGAAATTTGGGGAAGATGGTTAGTCCCCTGCATAGGAATTGAGAGGGGGTTTTCTGGGGGGGGTTTTATTGACTTTAGAGCTATGAAAGACCCCTATGTAGCTCAGAGGAAACAGAAAATTCTGCTCAATCCATGGGATTCAGTTCAGGCTGCAGAGACCACAGAGTCATTGTTTCAAGTCCCCACGTCGAGTCAGAGCTGATTAGAAACAAGGTTGGTCTGAGTCTGGGGATTCTATCAATGTGGTGCTAGTTATAAATAATTCTGACCTTCCTCGGGCCAAACACATGCTCTTGGGAGAACTCAGACGTAAATCAGCCTCCTGGGCACAGAGAATAAGGCCGAGGTAAGTGATCGCTGGTGTTGCCCCTTTTCTCTTCGGAAAAAAAGGGAACCAGTGCCAGACATCCATTTCCAATAGTTAGGGCTGCGAAGGGAAACTAAGTTACGAATGAGGAAGCTGGAATATTCTGGCTCCCTGTGAGACTAGATTTCAAGCAGAATAAAGTGTCTGTGTGATGTTCCAACTAAGAAATACTTTGGAGTTTATAGGACTCAGCCAGTAGTTCCCTGAGGGCTCATGACATTCATCCTCCTCACTAAGAGGATATGGTACCACTCACTGGTTCACTGTTATAAAGCAATCAGTGCTAAACTTTTCAAAGGATTGTACTCAACACAGAAGGCATCTTTTTGTGTCATTTAAGTGACATTTAAATTTAATTATTCTTGCCAAAAAAAAAAAAAAAGACAGCAGTCTCCATTTGGCAGCAGCTCCCAGTTAGATAGTGAACATTAATATTAATCTAGAAAATGTAATAAACAAATGCAAAACCCCATATCAAAGATTCTGTGGGAGTCTAGTAATGGCGTCAGTGGTCCCAACTCTTCTAAGTTGGCTACTGGAAAAGTAACTGCATGTCCTGGTCTGATACCTTGGCGTTCAGTTTAGGTTTTCCAAGGTGGGGGAAGGTTCTAGACAGGTGGTGTGGAAGGGTATTGTGGGGTGGGCTCCTCCCAGAGAAGACCCTGGGACAGGACAGTCCTGGGCGAATGCCGTGAAGAGGCACAGAACTGAGGGTTAGGGAAGGAAGAAGGAGTGCCGGCAAGGCGTTCCTGGCCGTCACACTCTACGCAGAGAAGTGGGGCAAGGGCATTGTATCCGAAAAAAGATAGCAATCCAAAGCTGTGCTAGCAGAATAAGAGCAGAGAAATTCAGGTTGTAAATAAAATCATATAAGATTTTTTAAATTCTACTAATTCAGGCCCTTGCCTTTAGACCTCATTGGCTTTAAATTTTCTCGCTAAAATAGTTTAATCCACATTCCCAACAAAGTGGGTGACTGATTTCCCCAGCCTCCCTTTGTTCACCAAGTTCTTCCAAATGAATTTAAGTTCTTCTGCTTACTGGCTTACTTAATCTGATGTTTTCCTTACTTAATCTGGTGAAACATGGTTTTAAATGGTACATAGACTTTCTTTTCATTTTAATTGTGCTGTCTTTTAATGGATATCAAAACAGTACAATTAGGTTGTCAAATCCACGGGATTTAAAGTTTCCTTTTAATTATATTTGATGTTAAAAAGTGAGTAAATTCAAAGAAAACGATTAAACAAATTATATGACAGATACATGTGACCAAAAAAAAAAACCAGGAGGTGTGATTAATTAAAGTATGGAAACACTGAGATGGTGCCTCCCATCATTCTTGGAAATGAAAAGATAAGGGGCATCCAGAGAGGGCAGGATCCGGAATATATTTCTTTAGTGTCTTCTTTCTTCTCAAAAGCCTACTTCCTTTTGATGCTTCTTTCAAGTTCTTACCTGCAGGCTGCACAAAACTAACAGAACAGGTTTACACAAATTCACAGCACCAATCCACCACACCTTTTAGCCCTCTGGATAGAGAAAACCTGAGGATACCACTTAACTTCATAAAATAGAACAAAAGAGCAGGACAAAACAGCATGGAATAAGGTAGCATAACTAAAATGACAATGACAGGAGCGTAAAAAAAGGGCTATAGTCATCGGGAACATCTTAATGAAAGTGGGCCATTAGATGGTCTTAACAT
>PVIA01006014.1:0-104721 GCA_004024845.1 Tonatia bakeri | reverse complement strand
GAAAGGGGAAGGGTTTACAGGAACAAGTATAAAGGACACATGGACAAAAACTAGGGGCGGGTGGAAATGGGAGGGAAGTGGGGAGGGCTGGGTGGGTGAGCTGGGATGGGAGTGAAAGATAGAAAATTATACTTGA
Organism: Tonatia bakeri; assembly: GCA_004024845.1. Taxonomy (NCBI): domain Eukaryota; kingdom Metazoa; phylum Chordata; class Mammalia; order Chiroptera; family Phyllostomidae; genus Tonatia; species Tonatia bakeri. The sequence goes on along the minus strand of PVIA01006014.1, from coordinate 104,585 downwards.
ACAATAATTAAAATAAAATTATTAAAAATAAATATAAACTAAGAAAAACACAGGAAAACATTAAAAGAAAAAAGAACAAATATTTAAATTTATTTTTGTGGTTGAGCAGGTTATTATCATTTGTGGTTTAAGCATGCAAATTTTTGCATAAAATTAATTAGCTGAAATTTTAAAAGCAAACATCAGGGGAAATTTCTTAACAACAGACAAAATTACTTGCATACATATAAATAGTTGCCACGTGCACCTAAATGTGTAATGCTTTTATAAAAAAAATATGAATTGGGTATAAGCACTTTCCAGTCACTTGTTACCTAGAGCACAGTCGACAAACAGTTTCTATAAAGGGCCTGATAGTGTAAATACTTGAGGCTCCGGGGGCAAGGCTGCCTGTTACGGCCCTAACTAGTGTGGCTCACTGGATTGAAAACCAGCCTGTAAACCAAAGGGTCACCGGTTCAATTCCCAGTCAGGGCACACACTTGGGTCGCAGGCCAGGTCCCCAGTTGAGGGCACACTAGAGGCAACCACACATTAATGTTTCCCTCCCTCTCTTTCTCCCTCCCTTCCCCTCTCTAAAAATAAGTAAATAAGTCCTTTTTTTGAAAGGACTGTCTGTTACAACTACTCTGCCACTATAGCACAATAGTGGCCACAGACAATCTGTGAATTAATGGCGCTGAATGTACTCCAATACAACTTTATTTAGAAAAGCAGACGGCAAGCCAGATTTGGCCTGCAGACAGTTTGCCTACTTCTGGTTTAGACAAATTGCTACCATAACAATAATATGAGGGGGGACTCCCAAAAACCAGAATTATCTTCTGGAGGGAGGCTCCCTTGTAGTGCAGGCTTCCCCAGCTAGGTGAGTGTTCTAGGAACCCATCTGTATCAGCGTACCTGCAGGCTCTGCTGTGATCACATTCAGCTTCAGTGAATCTTTTTGAAGACCCTTTCAACGTGTTTGCCGATTTCATGATGGGTGATCGATTTATGAGTGCGACGGTCTATACCGCGCTGAGTGTTCAGCAGTTTTTCACCAAAAAACAGCATGACTCCCATGCCCCACCCTCCCTATTCACCCGATCTTACCCCGAGTGACTTTTTTTATTTGTTTTCCCAATGAAAAAAGCCCTCAAATGGAAACATTTTGCTGATGTGGAAGAGGTGAAAGAAAAATCAGCAGAAGCACTAAAAGGCATCAAAATCAGTAAGTTCAAAAACTGTTTTGAGGCGTGGAAAAAACATCATGACAGGTGTATTGCATCAGATAGAGAGTACTTTGAAGGTGACTGAAGTTTAAACATGAAAGGATACGCAATTTTTTATAAATGAATTCCAAGGTATTTTTTTGTGTGTGTGGCTCCCCCCTCGCTCCTTGTAGTTAATGATCATGCTGACAATAACTTATTTGTATCAGAATAATGGAGAGTTCTCTGCACCAGACAGGCCCTGTCCACCTTTGCCAGCTGTCAAAATCCTTTTCTTTATTTATGTCTCAGCCTCCTCTTAAGAAACTTGAGACTTTTTACTTTAGAGGGATGTTCTTTTTTTTTTTAATTTGAATAATTGTTGAAGTACAGTTTGCTCCCCTTTACTCCCTTTCCAGACAACCCACCCCTCCCTCCCAACTTCCCTCCCATTACCACCCTCCCCCTCGTTTTTGTCCATGTGTCCTTTAGCTTTGTTCCTGTAAACCCTTCCCCTTTTCCCCTGAAACTCCCTCTTCTTTCTCCCCTGGTCACTTTCTGCGCCTGTCCTCTATTTCAGTGTCTTCAACTAAATTTTGCTTGTTTCTTCATTTTGTTGTTTAGGTTCCTGTTAAAGGGGAGATCATATGTAGAGGGATGTTCTAATCACCTATTTTGCCCTGGCTGGTGTGGCTCAGTGGATTGCACACCGGACTGAGAACCAAAGGGTCGCCCGTTCGATTCCCAGTTATGGCACATGCCTGCATCGCAGGCCAAGTCCCCAGTAGGGGAGACATGTGAGAGGCCACCACACATTGATGTTCCTCTCCCTCTCTTTCTCCCTCCCTTTCCCTCTTTAAAAATAAATACATAAAATCTTGCAAAAATAATAAAAATGCAGCTTCTATAGGCAACTACCGCATCGTTAAATAAAGTTCACACACAGCTAATAGTTTGTTTGTTTTTTTAAAGATTTTATTTATTTATTTTTAGAGAGGGAAGGGAGAGGGAGAGAGAAAGAGAGAAACATCAATGTGTGGTTGCTGGGGGACATGGCCTGCAACCTAGGCATGTGCCCTGACTGGGAATCGAACCTGCGATGCCTGGTTCGCAGCCCACGCTCAATCCACTGAGCTACGCCAGCCAGGGCCACAGCTAATAGTTTTGACAAGTAAAATTAATCAGCCGCCTAAGGTGGTTCACTTGATCACTCATCCTCTGTTGGCCACACAGCTGTTGGGAACTTTAAACACAACTTTCATCTTTGACCTTTGTCTTTATGATTTAGCTTATAGAGCCAACTGTGGTCATATTAACTTGACCAAGGCGCCCTTAAAGAATAAGTGGGTTCCTTACTTTCGCTTTGGCCACCCCACCTCTAGCACAATCATCAAGCCTGTCTTATCCGTATTTGCTTTTGATCTTTACTAATTACTATTAACCATTGCCCTTTGTCTACTCCATCCTCTCATTCTGACTCTTTCCACCTGACTCAGCTATTTCTCGTCCTTCCCACACATTGTCCTGCTTGAGTCCAGAAACACACTGACTCCTTAAAATAAGCCTGGCATGTTTCCAAATGCAAGACCATTTAGTAGACTTGTAATGAGATGGTTGTTTAAGTGTGGTAACTCCTTATCAATCAGTAAAGTTAGCAATTAGCTATTTTTACTGATCAACCACTATATTCACGGGTTTACGAAGCTATAGGGTTTTGTTTTTTTTAAGCAAGTGTGGACCTGAAGGAATCCTGAATAGCTTTCTTGTACTCATGGAGCCACGTAGTGAGGAAACAAAAAAGAACTATAGAAAATAGCATACAAATGGATATGAGTTCACTATAGTGTTCTTTATGCAAGTGAAAACACTGGGGAAAAATCTAAATATCCAATAGGGGAATAGTAGGGGAAATTACATGTAAGCATCTAAATATTGTGGAGCAATTTGAATACTGATTATGACATTATTTGAGCAAAGAATAGTCTTTTAACATTACCTGTTCTTATATATATGACCCCACTCGCTTCCCTGTCTCTAGGTCTTTAATGATCCTGTTACATGGATGAGATATCTTCTCTCCTCTTCCTGTCCGCAACTAATCTTTACGTGTCTCCTGGGTTTCTGGTTTGTGGAACTGGGTGGACACTGCTGTCATTCATTAGAAGATGAAGTTCAGGATTGATGATTATGGAATTGGTTAAGACCATTCCATCATGGGCTTGTAGATAATTATTGAAGTCACAGACACAGATGAGACTGCCTAGGAGGAAAGGATAGGGTGAGAACAGAGGAGGGCTTCAAAGGAGAGGAACTCAAAGTTTTTTTGGCAAAACATCAAATCACCCACGTGACTCAGCCCCTCTACAGCCCAGACTTGGTTGGTGCCCTGTTACTTCTGGTTTTTCCCAAAACTAAAATCACCTTTGAAGGGGCAGAGATTTCAGATACGACGGGGCAGCTGATGGCCTTTGGGAGAACCATGTGAGGTCCCAAGGTGCCTACTTTGAAGGGGACTGAGGCACCATTGTCCTGCGTAAAATGTCTTTTGTATGTTGTATCTTCTGCAATAAATTTCTGTATTTTTTCACATCACATCGCTGGGTACCTTCCGGACAGACCTCGTACATGGTCTCCCTGCCACAGCTGAGAAACGCTGCTGACAGAAAACAGCGCTCAGATAAAACCCTTGAAGGCACAGAAAACATCGTGACTGGGATTTAATAGCAGCCAAGTGATATCTGTGATACAAAAGCAACCCTCTCACCCTTGAGAGCTTCGTCTTCACCTTTCTGTCCACTCACACTTTGATGGCCCCTGTACTTTACCCCCGCCCCGAACCCTTCTCTCTCTGACTCATTAAGCTGAACAACAACTCAGAGAAAATCTTTTTGTTTCCATGGCAGAGTGGCAACAGGATGACATTTGCCAAAATTACATTACAAACCACTAAGAGATATAAAACAAGAAGATAAGAGTAGCACAAAAAAGGAGTCAGTTTTCCCAAGGAAAGGTTTAGGGTCCAAATTTCCCTAAGATAGGTAAGGTCATGGAGGCAGTGCTCCTGACAGGTGTCACTGCTAAGGAGCACCTCCCAGACGGGAACCCCAGGCCCTGCAGAAGGGGGTTCAACAACAAAGAACGTGAAACTCTTACTAAAGCCCTCTTTCCTTTCCAATGTTCAGGCATCCCAAAATTCACAGTAGCTTTTTCCTATCTTGCCGTAAAAGTTCCTCATCCATGTTATTTATCTCACCACCCTGCTCCCTTTAACTAGTCTTTTTTTTAAGGTTTTATTTATTTATTTTTAGAGATTAGAAGGGAAGGAGAAAGAGAGGGAGAGAAACATCAATGTGTGGCTGTCCCTCACACGCCCCCAACTGTGAACTTGGCACACACCTCAGGCATGTGCCCTGACTGGGAACCAAACCGATGACCCCTTGGTTCACAGCCCACGCTCAATCCACTAAGCCACACCAGCCAGGGCTACTATTCTCTTTTCTATAGACTATCCATATATCACCTCCCAAAATACACAAAATTTATGCTGCAAACCATCTCTCCCGTACCCTTTCTTTCCTAAACCTGGACCTTTTTTGAAAACTCTTGCCGTCAGGAAAATACCAAAGTCTATGCATGCCTAAATGTCATCTTTTTGTTCAGGAGCCATTCTTGCCAATTCCTCATCTGACCCTAGGCTATGTGACCACCAAGTTCTTCCTCTTCTTCAGCACCCAGGAAAAATACCAGCATTCACAAATCCAACCTTATTCTTTTTTAAACCTCCCTCATCCACTTGAGGCCCGTTGCTAAGCCCCGGATTCCTAATGGTGGTACACACATAATTTCACATCCAAAGGAGGGCAGTGGAGACCAGCATCTTTGAACACCCAGTGAACAATATACATCACATCCCCAATCCACCCGCTCTGCCACCCTTGAAATAACTCTCAATAGATTTCTTCTCCTCTATTTTCAGTTCCCGGCACTCCTATACATGTCACTGCAGAGGATGTTCTCATGAATTTCACAATATAACGATTTCTTCACTTTATTAGAAGACTAAGATTCTGAGAGAAAGCTTAGTGTCTCTGAGAGTCACTAAGAAGGAAAAGGACAGAGAAACTTGGGTAACTTGTGACAAAGGTCGGTTTTGAGAAGGCCCTAAAAGTATGTTTGAACTTCCATTTCAGTAGACTTTTCTCAGCAAAGTATTAGAAAGTGATGGGAACTCCAATGCCACCGGGAACTCTTAGTGATCACCTGGACGTGAGGACAAAGCACAGTATCCTCCTCGGAGTGTGCTGCAGAAGACCATGACACTGGCAGCCAAGTTGAGAAGGGAAATCGACTCTTGTGGTGGACTATTTACAAAGATGAAGACGCCAACAATTCCTTTCATCGTTACACACACATGCTGCTCTTCCCATCAAGAGGTGGAGCTTAGCCCTGGCTGGCGTAGCTCAGTGGATTGAGCGCGGGCTGTGAACCAAAGCATTGCAGGTTCGATTCCCAGTCAGGGCACATGCCTGGGTTGCAGGCCACAGCCCCTAGCAACCGCACATTGATGTTTCTCTGTCTCTCTTTCTCCCACCCTTCCCTCTCGAATAAATAAATGAATGAATGAATGAATGAATAAATAAATTCTTTTTTTAAAAAAGTGGTGGAGTCTATCTTCCCTTGGACTGGTATTGTAACTTGCTTTAGCCAATACACCGAGGCAGGAGTGGTGTTCTACTAGTCCTAGGAACTATAAGAATCTTAAGGCCTTAAGGAGATTTGTGGTTTCTCCTTTCGTGTTTTTAAAAATCAGCTGGCAGGTTTAAAAGGTCAGACTAGGCCGTAAATGAGAAGGGAGAGACCCAGTCAGCCCCCAGTCATTCCAGCTGTAACCCAACATGTACGTGATCCTGTCTGGAACATTTTAACCCCAGTGAGACTGCCTGCTCAATGCAGCCAACACCACATTTAACAGAAGATCTGTGCAGCGAAGCCCAGCCAGCTCACAGCATCCGTGAGAAACAAGTTGTTATTGTTTGAAGCTACTAATTTTTAGGGAGTTTTGTTATATCAAAATAGATAACTGAGATAACTATCCATTCAACCCATCTCCGTCAAGGATATCAACAAATCTGGGTCCCCAAAAACCTCTTAATGTTCCTACTTTTTTTTTAAGATTTTATTTATTTATTTTTAGAGAGGGAAGGGAGGGAGAAAGAGAGAGAGAGATAGAGAGAGAGAGAAACATCAATGTGCGGTTGCTGGGGGCCGTGGCCTGCAACCTAGGCATGTGCCCTGACTGGGAATCGAACCTGTGATGCCTGGTTCGCAGCCCGCGCTCAATCCACTGAGCTACACCAGCCAGGGCATGTTCCTACTTTTTTATGGTGGAACTCTCTTTTTGTTACTTGAGTGTTCTGTATGGACGTCAACCATGCACCCCAGGCAATTACAAATGCAGTTATAACCTGTCGTTTCCATAAGAACTGTGAAAGTTACTAGAGCTCGCCATGGGTTCAGAAACTCTGACCACCTCCTCTATGTCACTCCCTGAATATAGTTAATGCTTCAACTTTCTCTTCAACTCTGCAGATACGTTGGATTTCATAATTGGCCTAAATTTTAAATCTTCCTTTCAAAAAGTCCTCTGTATTTGCTGTGATAATTTCCTTTGAATGCGCTTTGCAAGTTTATTCATGCTTTTCAAATGTAAATTAAATGATGTGAGAACAATGCACGTTCAGACAATAGCATTCATCAGATGTCACCACTGAAGAGGAAGGATTCTCCAGGGGTTCAGCTCTAATCCTTCTCTTCCTTATTCTATAGAATCTGTGTGACTCTGTCAATGTCAATGACTTCAGTTAGCATCTGAAAGTGATGACGCACAAATCACGACTTGCCACTTCAGATAAGGTTCCAACTGACCACACCAAATATCTCTACTTGGAAGTTCTATACAGCAGGGGTGTCAAACTCATTTTCACCGGGGGCCACATCAGCCTCGCAGTTGCCTTTAGAGGGCTCAATGTAATTTTGGGACTGTATAAATGTAACTACTCCTTAACCAGTAGGGACAAGGCGCTCTACACACAGCCCTTTGAAGTCAACCACGAGGCTGATGTGGCCCCCGGTGAAAATGAGTTTGACATCCCTGCTCTACAGCTACTCAAATGTTCTATACGCTTCACAAACTCAACATTTCTAAAATGGAATTCACTGCCTCCCGATTCTTATTCCTTCGCCTTTAACCCTTCACTCAGTGAATGATAGCAGCATTCTTCCATTTCATCTCCAAATCTTCAAATCCTAGAACAAGACCTAGTATATTGTAGTGCCCACTAAGTGTTCTTTCATTTAATAATTAAGTGAACAAGTTTATTGTGGTTCTGGTTACCCTAGGGAGAGATATCATCCCCTGTCCAAGCCAGGTAAACACGCTTTCAGCACTATCTAGTCACGTCCTAGGCGAGTTTTTGTGATGAACCTTGTCACCACCAGCAGGGGGTGTAGGAACCAAATGAGCCACCGCAGGCCACAGAGGCTTGGGAAAAATCTTATCCCCAATATTCCCATAATATGTATCCTCCCTTACCAGGAAGGACAGAGTTCATTGGAACAGGGTGCCTGATGGACCCAACCTGAGTCCAACCCGAGGGGCTTCAGTTCCCAAGCCCCTGCTGGACCTGAGGTCTGTTCTGAGCAAAGTACATCACCTTCTTGATTTCCGGAAGGAGAACCTTTCCCAGTCCTTCCTGCTGCCATGCTCCCAAGGTATTCCTGCACTGCACACCTGCACGATATCAAATGGTTCTACCTTTGGGAAGACAAGCGTTTAACACTTTTTGTCTGATTACAAAATTTCAGCCAGTTCCAAGTAGTTCAATATCAAGTCAGTTCAAATCTATGGCTTCTTTGAGGCACTGTTGCAGATGTTAATCCCTCTCTATTGTGGGGTCATGTACACAAACCCAGAGTGTGCTTGGTTCATAGTGCCCCACTTCCCCACTAATAGCTCTAGAGGTCCAACTGGCTTCATAGCCAACAACTCTGGGCCACAAGCATTTTGAGTTTGTCTTTGTAGCCTCAATTTCTTTCAAGCCCTTGATAAAATCATGACTGACACCCTTGTAAACAATATTTTTAAGATTTACAAGGTCTGTCCACAAAGCATTTAGCCATGTACTATGAAAAAGAGACATTTATTGAAGAGCAACATACGAGATACATGAAACACTGTGCGTAGGACAATGACGCCTCAGTCCCGTTCAAACCAGGCACTTTGGGACCTCACACAGTTCTTCCGATCACCATCAGCTGCCTTGTCTTATTTTCCTGAATCTCACTGATGGTCTGAAATCTCTTCCTTTTCAAAGGGTTTTAGTCTACGGAAAAGCCAGAAGTCACAGGGTGCTAAATTTGGGCTGTACAGGCGCCGAGTCACCTCAGTGATATGATGTTTCACCAAAAAACTCTGCACGAGACGTGCTGCATGAGTGGGCACATTTTCCTAACAAACCTGTCAATCATCAGTTGTCCATAACTGTGGCCTTCTGAATCATCTAAATAGTTTGTGGAGGAATGTTCAAGCTTAATGCAAAATTTGATGCAGATTCGTTGCCCTACTCACTCAGTCATTTTGAATGTGATGGCCACACAGTACACATGCTCACTGGATGGTTGTCTACCGCCCCCACTGACTAGTACAGTGAACTCGTCATTGTTCACGCATGTGCATTCCAGTCCACTCTCCTTGGCTACGTGGTGACATTGGTGTCATATAAACAGTTCTCATTATATTAACAACGGCTGGACTTAGACCTCATATTTCTGTAATAACTGCTTTTATATTCCAGATTAATTTCATTTTATATTCCATATTAAATTTATAGCATCTTAAATAATAAATTTAATCTGTCAATTTCTTTACGTATCAAGCACCTTCTCAGGTGTATATGAGATACCCTTTGAGTTTATAATTCTAGACTCTTATAGGTTAACTCTATTACTTCTCATTCAAATACATTTCCTTTTCTGGAGTTCGGAGTAATTATAAAGGGTTCATTCAAAGCACACCTTATTAAAACAGCACCTCCCAATTTCATAACATCTGAATAAAAAAGCAATTCATCTCCCTGGAAACAATTTTTGGCATTAAATTTCATTATAACCATTTACATAATTATGGGGAAAGCTCAACAAAAACTACTAACCTACTTAACATATTGTGCTTGATGAAACACATCAGAACATGAATACACAGTCAAAAGGCAGGTTCTTTCATTATCAGACTGTGTTACACTATTTCTATAGCAAATCTTATCACCCTCTCCCCATCCTTTCCCTTTTTGTACATAGTCCATAATACTACTCTATTACAAACTGAAGTAATTACGGAGGGGAGATGTAACACATTTCTGAGATGTGGGTTACAAATAAATCAATGCCAGTATGCTATCAGCAAAGGTCTTAACAGATCAGCTTTACTTAATAAAGTAAACACACTAATAGTTTACATGACAATGGATAAATCTCAAAGGATCAGAAAATAATTCAGTTTAGCATATATTTCATTAAAATCTAAAAGTATTCTGGGTCTATAAATGCAATGTAATCCCTATCAAAATCCCATCTGCCTTTTTTTGCACAGATTAACAAAATTAACCCTATAATTCGCGAGAGAAACCCAGGGACCCATAATAACCCAAGCAGTTGGAGAAAGGGAGAACAAAGTTGGAGCACTCACACTTCTCGGTTTCAAAACTTACTGCAAAGTTGCAGAAATGAGGACAGTGTGGTGCTGGAATGAGGACAGACATACGGATCAATACAACAGACCTGAGGGTCCATAAAGAAGCCCTTACATTTACGGTCGATTGATTTTTGACAAGGGTGCCAAGGTAATTCAATGGAAAAAAATGGTGTTCAACAGCCCTGGCTGGCGTAGCTCAGTGGACTGAGCGTGCAGGCTGCGAACCAAAGCATCGCAGGTTCAATTCCCAGTCAGGGCACATGACTGGGTTGCAGGCCACGGCCCCCAGCAACCGCACATTGATGTTTCTCTTTCTCCGTCCCTTCCTTCTCTAAAAATAAATAAATAATGTACTTTAAAAAAAGAATACTTACTACTCAACAGTAAAAAGACTAATAACTCAACTGAAAAATAAGCAAAAAATAAGCAAAGGATCTGAATAATTTCTCTAAAGAACTACAAATGACCAATAAACACACGACAAAATGCTCAACGTCATTAGTCACCACAGAAATACGAGATAACCAAAAAGGTAGGCAATAACGGATGCTGTTGAGAATGTGGAAATATTGGAGCCCTCATACACGGCTGGTGGGAATATAAAATAGTACTACTGGTTCTGAAAATATTTTAACTCTTCAAAAAGCTAAACATTGCATTACCATGTCACCTAGCAATTTCATATATATATATATATATATTATATATATATATAACCAAGAGAAATGAAAACATACATCCATGTAAGAATTTGTACACAAATGTTTGTAACAGCACTATATCAAAATAATCAAAAACTGGAAACAAACTCAATGTTCATCAACTGACGAATGGCTGAAGATTTGGAACATCTGTGCTTTCAGTGTTCCTGGACCCAATCCAATGTATGTATTGTGAGCATCTTCCACATGCCGCCACGCAATTCCAGTATAGCAACAAGGTGTTCGAGAATTGATCTCAACTCTGACACTATCTGCCCAGAGACAGCATCGGATTCCACAGGTTGAGGACTCAGTCCTACAAGACTGCCCCGCCACGACTTGAGACATCATTTGCAAACCCAGGCTGTTACCAGTGCTTATGACCAACTGGCTATAAATCAGAGGTTCCTACGACCTCCTCCTCAGGTTCGATTCATCTTCTAGAGCAGCTCACAGAAGTCAGAGAAACTTTTTACTCACCAGATCATCGGTTTATTCTCAAAGGACATGACTGAGGAACAGCCAGATGGAAGGGATGCAGAGGGCCAGGTGTGGGAACAGGGCACGGAGCTCCCATGCCCGCTGCACCACTCTCCCAAAACTTCCACGTGACCACCAACCCAGAAGCTCTCCGAACCCAGTCCTTTTGCTTTTTTATGGAGGCTGCATCACACAGGCATGACTGATTAATTCATTAGCCACTGGTATTGAACTCCATGTCCAGCTCCTCTCCCCTCCTCAGCGGTCAGGGGACTGGGACTGAAACTTTCAATTTCTTAATGATGTTTGTCTCCCCCGGCGATCAGCCCCTATCCTGAGGTGCTTTCCAAAAGTCACCTCATTAACATAACAAAAGACACCTCTATCACTCTCAGCACTTAGGAAATTCTAAGGGTTTTAAGAGCCCTGTACCACAAAAAGAATGAAGACTAAATATATATTTATTATAAATCACAATATCACATCAATGCAATGGAATATTTATTCAGCAATAAAAAGAATGAAGTACTCACTAGTGGATGAACCTTGAAAACATTATGCCAAGTACTAAGTGAAAGAATCTCATCATAAAATACCACATATAATACCACATACTGTGTGATTCCATTTATACGGAATGTCCTGAATAGGCAAATATATAGAAACAGAAAGTAAATTAGCGGTTTCTTAGTGCTGAGCAAGACTGAGTAGAGTTGGGAATAGGAAATGACTATTAATAAAAAGTCCAGGTTTCTTTTAGGAGTGTTAAAAAGAAACCCACATGACCAAAATGGCATCACTTATGCTAAAGCCCAGTATACCTAGACTTAATACCTAACCTAATTGCAGTTTTGCCCTGCACTAGAAATACAATCTTAATCAACCTGTCTGGAAGTTTCTGGTCAAGAACCGGTAGGGTGATCTAACAGGCGGGCCCTCTCCACATCCCCCAAAGGAAGAAGAAGCAATCTGCATGATAAAACACTTGCTGTTCCCTTCCCCCCAAAAGAAGATACCCTGGCCAAAAAATACTTCTTCCTTTTCATTTGTTAACAGTTCCCATGTCACACCTTTTTTCCAATAAACTTCCCATTTTGCACAACCCCTCAGAATGCCCTTTTATTTGCTAGATGGGATGCTGCCTGATTCATGAATTGCTTAATAAAGCCAATTAGATCTTCAAATTTACTCTGTTGAATTTTTGGTAACAAAGTGAATAAACATTGGATTGTGATTATGGTTTCACGTCCTGTTAACGTAACGCCCAAAATGTAATTATACGATTTAGATAGGTGAATTGTGTGGTATTCAAAATTATGTCTCCACACAGCTGTTAAAAAATAAGAGTCATCTTCATCCCACCTCATGCCAAAAGTTATTATGAAACCTGAATTAGGGAGTCTGAACTCAGAGAATTTTACCAACTTCCTTTTTTTCCCTTGTAGACGAAAAGGGGCCACATACTAAACCTGACAAACTCAGGGGAGGCCTGCAAGGCCGGCCTTACAAACTCAAGAGACCTAAAGTAACCACTTACGATGGTCTGAAATTAAGGCTAGCAGTTGTTTGCCGCATCAGCCAGATATGCCAGGGTTGAGGGTTCCATCTCCGGTCAGGGCGCATATAAAAATCAAGCAATGAATGTATGAATAACTGATACAAGCATCTCTCTCTCATCAATAAATATTTTTTACATTTTTTAAATTCCCAACTAAAAGCAAGTCAAGGTACACTGTCCAAGGTGGGACGTCCTAGGCTGGTATCTTCCTTGACAAAGGTCAATCTTTACCTTAACTAAGCTTGACTCTGGAATGTCAGGGTAATTTCCTTTTTCCAGACCCCTCAGGACACAATCTCACCAAAGCACAGACTAAGGAACCTCTCATTGTTATTGTTATCTAGTTAATTTTTGACCGTTAACGATCCTATACCCGCCAATATAAAAGAAGTATCTCTTCATTTGACTGTTTATCCAACCTCAGAGATTCCCCACCCCCCGCCCCTCTTTGCTTTGTCCTGCATCCGTAATCTATGGCAAATTGATTTCCTGTAACCCCCTTACTCTTACCCTTTGATTCTAATGTATAATATAAGATGTAGAACTGCCAATCTCTGGAGCATTTTCTCAATTCATTGCCATTTTGCTTCCTGGCAATTTTCATCAGTTTGGCTCAAATCAATTCATAAAAGTTCTTACAGGTTCAGACGTTTCTTACATCAACACCCTCAATAGTTTTGATCTGTAGCTGAACATTTTGTCACTGAAGTGCCTCCTAATTGACCCCATTCATCTCCTCAGGGCAAATTTCTTCAAATTTCCCTCTGATTGTTCTTTCCTCAATAGAGATCAGTACTTTTCTACTTAAAAGATGCAATCCCAAATGACTCTTCACTTACCTCCTGGGCAGCAAGCTATGCTGGCCAGAAGAAACCATTTTTCTTTTGATTGAAAAGACTTGGCCGGTCTGCAATCTACCTTCTGCTTCCTAACAGACTTCTCAGAGAACATTTCTTTACTTCTGTCAAAAAGACTTATGAGAAACTTTAACACAGACCCCCAAAAATTGTGTTCTGGATGTCCTGTCTGGTATACCCTTCCAGGTTACCTGATTCTACAGGGGCTTGTGCCATTTGGTGTCTTCAAGCTATTTCACAACTCTGTAAATTGTAGAAAAATGATAATGATGTAAATGTTTTGCATCCATCGAAGTGCAAATGAATTGTGTTGGTGGAATGAAATGGACTATGGCCTGTGGATACTGATCAGTTTTGTATGTATTTCTAAATTCTTGTATGAACGTAAAAGGGGCTACAAAGTAGATCCAACAAGCTCCATGGCAGGCCTGACAAGCTCAGTGATGGAAAGTAGCCTTACAGGATGGTCTTGTAATGGAGTGAAATGCTTGCTCTCTCTGATGGCCTTCAAGCTAACAGCTCCTGCCATACAAATGCTAATTAACTGCAGAAATTCTGCTTGAGGCTTGAGCAGCCTCTTTGTAGGCAAAGAGGTGGGTACATTTGCACAAAGTAATGACTCCAAAACCGGAATCACTGTCAGTGGGGATCCACCGACGGACTAAAGAACAAAGGGATTTAGAAATAAACACTTTTTGTCGGATCCCCTTTTGGGGCCTGGCTGTCTACAGTCCCCACCCACCTCTTCACCTCCCAGCCTCCCTTCCCTTGATATAGAAGACCTCTGAATTTTGAGCTCTCCTAAAATAAATTTCAGAATTAGTTCTCTCATCTTCTCAAAGCTAGGCCTTCTCAATCCATAAACCTTTCCTTACACCAAAACTCTGATGTACTGAATATTGACCTTTCTTTTGAAGCATCAGGCACAGGAAACTTGTACCAGTAAAAGTCTGATCATAAATTCCTAACTGATCAGGTCATGGAGGGTAGTCACGTCCCAGGCCTCCAGCTTCTTTAGCAAAGGTCAATCTTAATGTTCAATGAGCCACGTCCATTGTTCTCATGCATCTAGGATAACACCCCTTTGAAGTATCAGAGTAATTTCCTCTTCCAGACCCCGGGAAGGCACAAGAGCTGGCACCAGAGCACAAAACCACAAGACTCCTCGCTGTTACACACGGTTTACTGTACATGTTAGCTGTCCTGTACCCACCAATGTAAATGAAATGTTTCTCCATTTTGCTTTTTATCCAATCCCAGAGATTTCCCCACTTTGCTTTCTCTTGTCTCTTTAATGTACCACCAATGGGTTTTATGTAACCTTCCTTATGTTTTCCCCTTTGATTCTAAATGTAAAAAATGAGCTGCAAATCTGCCCTTCTCTGCAGCATTTTCTCAATCCCTTTGAGAACTTGCTTCTGGGCACGTCCTCGAAAGTGTGTCTCAAATAAATTCTTACAAAATTTTTCTATAGATTTGGGTTTTTGTGTCGACACCTGGAAGCATTCCTGATTGCCTTTACATGTACATTCTTTGATTTCTCTTTTGAACTATTTGTAACATCTCACTGGTGCCCTCCGTAATTAATGAGATAAGTAAAATATTTCATATGTGTTTATTCTATATTTGTTATGAGTCCTGATTTTAACATGTGCAAAGAAAAGTCTCCTCTACACAGAGTACAGTGACAAATAATAAATTAATTAATTAACATTAATTAACTCATAATTCATCATTCAGTACTAATGCAGTTTTATTGTGTCATAGCTCGGTATATAATATTAGCTCGATACTTAATATATGGTTGATGATCAGTAAATATTTGTGAAATAATCTTTTTGCTCTTTTGCTACCTATCTGGAAGTCTTATTTATTGTCATAGGGGTCCCCTCAACTACATTCATTTCACGTCTTCTCAAGGCCTTCACACACAGCAGATGTGGCCTTTGTTTGTGTGATTTGAAGACTCAGAGCCTACTCCCCCGATGCAACCCGCTTTCAGAGTCTTAGTAAAAATCAGAAAAGGTGTCCAAACAAACAGTCTGGTAATTAAAGAAAATATCTGTCAGCTCATCTCCCAACTCCCCAACCCCCACAAGCAAGGATGGGAGGTGGGTAGCATTTCCCAGCTAAGAACTTTGTGCCTCCGTTAAGTTAATTTCCACTCCTCATGAAGGTTAAGCAGTTGTCATTAAAAGGATCAGTGATTCACTTTTCTCATTTTTGGCAGGTCTTCGGGGGTAAACGAGGGCAGAGGAGGTGAATGCATGATCATGTGAGGTGCTAATTCTATTATGACAGGACCAGCCTTACAATTATGGGGCAGTTAAGGAAAAGTCTATCTCCCTCATGATCATGTTTTGACTGCAGTCTGAGACATAAGGTTTGACCTTAAAAGATTTGTGTTTATTCATTTATTCAACATTTATTAAGCACTTGCTACTGGTCTGGCACCTTGTGAGACTATGCCAGGTCCTGCTGGAGGTGCAGAACCACGCCGTCCATCCCCACACAGCTTCCCGCCTACAGTGGCGTGGCTTTTCCATTCGGCCAGCTTCACCGACGTCATTTTAGTGTTCCACAGTCTTCATCAGCATGACTTTACTCTTCTGAAAGAAAACCTTGCCTAAGGGGATAAAAGTCAAAATTATTTTATTGCTTGTTTCAAAAACCTTCCCCAAGAAAATTATTTCAATGAAAATCCAACTGTTCAGCACTTCAACATCAGCATCGACAACTTATTCCGCAAGATTCTTTAAAACATTTACTTCAAACTCCACCCCTTGTTGTGTCCACCAATCCTAAACTATTGCACCAGGACCTTTACCCAATGCTAATCAAGCCTCTGCATGAAAGGCTCATTTTTTTTCAACTGGCCTCATAAATATCCCAATTTAGCCCTTCCTCCTAAGGAAGCTACTAAGACTCTGTCAAGGTATGCTCCCACTCACTACAAAAAGAAGAAACTCAGCTTTCTCTTATCAACAGCTTGTTTTGGTGAGATTTTTCAGAGACCCGGCATTCAAAGGGGATGAAGACCAGGGCTGGAGGCAATATCCTTGGAGAAATACATAGTAGAGTTTCATTAAGGTTGAGCCTTAGGTTGTCATGACAGATATTAGCAGGAGGTGGTCTCCCTGATGAGGGAAGATGCAAGGTCAGGAGAGCAAGGTTAAGAGCTAAGACTATGTTGCATCTCCAGGGGGGGCTTAATCCCCGAGTACACTTTCCACAGACCATGTGAAATAAGGCATAATCAATATATAGTTTGCCATAGCCGGCATGGCTCAGTTGGTTGGAGCATCAAACCATGACTGAAAGGTCACCAGTTTGATTCCCAGTTAGGACACGTGCCTGGGTTGTGGGCTAGATCCCGGGTTGGGGCACGTGCAGGAGGCAGCCATGGGTGATTCTTCTCGCATCGAAATTTCTCTTTTTCTCTCTCTTCCCCTCTCTCTCTAATGAGAATTAAATAAACTTAATATATGATATATATATATATATCATATATTACATATTGCATATAATTACATATAATGATGTGCGTATATTTTATACGCAGGAAAGCCTGATTCACCTACAATCTGTCAGGAAGTGCTGTGAGGGAAGAGACAGGGTCATGAGGAGAGGTGAGTCTTGATGATATCCCCCATCCTCCCCTCAGGGGACACTGGTTAATGGCCAAAGTGGAAGCATATCAAGGAGGATTGCAGTTTAATGCAGATCAGCAGCCAAGGCCATGCCCAGCTGCAGCCCCAGATGGCACAAGAAGTCACACAACCCTTAGAGGATAACAAGGAGGGACGAAGGGAGCCTCCCCTCTTTCTCAAATGTATCTGCGTGGCGCCATCCAATAGAAATATAGCTTGTATCACCTGTAAGCATCCCATACCAAATCCATACAGAAAGAAATCATTATTGAAAAGCAATCTGTGTCTTCATATTGAGTATACCTCATCAATATGAGGCCTGATGCTCTCTAACTTGCATTATTTAATACTAGACTTATCAGGGTGGTCACTTAGGAAGTTATATAAATGCCTAATCACTTTGCTGTGCACTCGAAACTAATGTAATATTGTATATCAACTGTAATTGAAAAATGCTTTAATATTGAAAAAATATATTTGCTTGTTGGTTTCATTTTTAAACATAAGTAGTGATAATAATCATATCACCTTATACTTTACACAGAATTGTATCATCCAATGTCTCATTTGAGGTGCACAATGGTCTCTGGAAGAACTTTCAGCCTTAGTTACAAATAAAAAAACACAATAGCTAGTCCTGCGTCACACAGCTACTTTGTAACTGAATGTGGACTTAAACCTGGATCTTTCAAAACTTAACAAACCAACACAGCACAGGTTCCTGCCATTATCTGAAAAACGCATAACAATTCTATATTGCATAGCACTACTTTATCCAAAACATCTGGATAAAGGTGCCTCCAAAATGTTCCAATATCACCCTTCCACTCACTGCCAACACAGGTACTAGACAAACAAATCAGAGTTGTCATCTTACTTTTTAAAACACACAAGTGATCAAGCACCCTTCTATGGGACAAATCTGAAACCTCCAAATCAGTAAACTCTGCATCCCCAACAATGCTATTAAGAAGTCAACTCCTGGCCAGCCCGGGGGCAGCTCCGTACAATGAAGGACATATGTGCCTGCAGAATTCGTGCTTTTTGCAAGACTGAAATCACGGCAGGTCCAAAAACTGATGTGCAAGTCCAATTCGCTGGTATGAAAACCTATTTCAACTCTTCCACTCTCACATGGAGAATGACTTGTGTACTGGCCGTATATGCAGGCATTGCATTGCTGGTTTTATACTTCAAGTTAAGGTCTAAAAAAACTGCTGTACCTCATCTGTTAATTTCCCATGCCTGGAGAAGCTAATGTCAACTCACCATGTGATACTCAATTTCTACAATAAACTATGAATCTGGAGCGGGGGAAGAAATCAACTCTTAGTTTGATGTTTTATATTCTCCTGGTTCTACAAAATCATCCCTTCATTATCAGGGAAGTATCAGTGTGTTGTATCATATGCTGAACCTTACAGCTCGCACAGGGCTTTTACAGGCATTTTGGCATATGTTTGTATACAAACACCGAGGGGGTGGTATATCACGCAAGTACTGTTATCTCTGTTTTGCAGGTGAGGAAACCAGGGCTCCTGGTGATCAGAGGCCTTCCTCAAAATGACTCCTCTCACTCAGAGCTGCCAGGACCAAGCCTGGTTCTGATGTCAGTGCTACCGCCCTTCACCTCGCCAACATACAAAGCACTAAAGACTTTCACTTACACCCCACCGAGCACATTCTTTCTTCTCCAAACAAACAAAAAGGTATGACTTCAATGCCTTGATATAAGCATCATATTTTCCTCTCAGTCTCCTTTTCTTTAAAGTTGCCTCCTCCGGAGGATTAGTACAAGCCTGTTGTTAACAGATCCTTTTCTTCCTGCTCATTTTATGGGATAGTTATGAGGATTAAATGCTGAAATGTGTGTAAAAGGACTTTGTAATCACGCACAGCACAAGCACAGATAGGAAAGTGTCATAATAATTACCAGTCACTCAGAGGCCGACAATAGCAGTTCTCTTTCCTCCTCTCTCCTGGTCTTCCTCCCTTCTCCCTTCCCCTCCCTTCATCCTAACTAATTCAGAGCAAAAAGCAATAACCCAACAAATCAACAGGCAACAGAGGCACCACAAGACACAAAATACCAGGAATATAAAAGACCACAGTCTCCTGAGGCAATAAGCGGTTCTAAGATTGGCCTAAATTCAGGGCAAAGCAATAGCTGTGGCTTCATAAAGCTGAGTCCCCATTTCTGGCCCCATTTCTGTCTGTGGGATAAGCTAAGTGATGAAAGACAGCAAAATAAATGCAATATGCTTAGTTCTCAATAAAGCATGTTTTGCATTGTCCCACTAAATACCAAAATTTTATTTTTTTAATATTTTATTTATTTATTTTTAGAGACGGGAAGGGAGGGAGAAAGAGAGAGAGAGAAAAACATCAATCTGTGGTTGCCTCTCATGTGGCCCCCACTGGGGACCTGGCCCGCAACCCAGGCATGTGCCCTGACTGGGAATCGAACCGGCGACCCTTTGGTTCGCAGCCCACACTCAATCCACTGAACTATGCCGGCCAGGGCAATTCCAAAATTTTAAATGTAACCAAATTAACTCAGATTAAATATTAGAAAAATATTAAAATGCGTAGGTTTTTTTTAGAGGACAAATTCTGCCTTTAGTCATACATCTCAGCTTTTGAAGCTTGCTGAAAGCCAGGTCTCCAAATTTTGGCTTTGCCAAGGAAAAACAGGTGTGGCCATAGAAAGAATAAGCCATACCCAAGCACAGGTTATGAAGTCTGAGTCTTCATACGTTGACTCATTCTTCAAAACACACAACAGTCATAAAAAGATATCATTCTCACTTTAGACAATGGCAAAGGTTTGTGTCAGAGAAGGAAGTAACATTTTATAGGCTTCTGATGTCAAATGGTGACAGAGTGAAAGGGAAGGACAAGTGGGAAGAACAGCACACAGGACAAAAGTGGGAGCAAAAGAGTCCCTGAAGTTTTGGGATGTTGGTCAGTAGGGAAATTCATTACATGGCCAAAACAATGTCAAACAGTAGAACTAACAAGCTAGAGGAACTTCCATGCCCAAGTAGCAGAAGATGCTGTCTGCACCGCAACCACATCCCCACGCTTACCATTTCCATGTACACCAATCAGCTTCCGGATGCTGGCACCTGCCATTCTCTGGGGCCAGAGCATCTCTCTCTGCTGGAAGTGCTGTAGGACCAGCATCCCCCTGGGAATAACCCTCCACCAATGACTGACAAGAGAAGGTGAATCAATACCCCACCTCCCTTGCGTCTCAGGAGAGCTGACTCTGAGGCGTGTGTTCTACTTTGTTTCCCCGGGTTTCCTCAGTGAAGTGTGCCCCAGTTGCCCACAGTAGTAACTGGCTTAACAACACATGCTTTATTGGCTGCCTTCTCTTCTCTGTCTTACTTCCCCACTCCCCACCGTTGTTTCTTAGAACTAAGTCACCAATGAACTATTTGCAGAGAATCTTTGTCTCAAGATCTGCTTCCTGAGGGGGACCCAAACTAAGAAAACAGCCTATCCTATGAATTTACAACAGCGGTGACCTTGAATTACATTCATCTAACTGCAATAAATTCAAAAACTAATCTGTAAAAGAGAAGTCACTACACCACTTATCTCCTGGGCTGGACGAGCTAGCGGGTGCTCTGCAGAATGTGAGCCACACCTTACTCTCTCCTAAGGCCCTCCTGAGTTACTCTCAGAAATCACTGAACATGTCTCAGGTATGCTGCAAACAACTCATTCATGTCCCTGCCACTTAAGGTGGCTCTGCACCCCCCCACTGTCCACTACCCCCAGTGAAGGTCACCATCCCTTCCCTGGGCTTCTCACCGACTCTCAGGTCACACTGAGCTCCACATAAAGAGGGAGGAGGGTCCTCTTCCTTACCTTACTCACACCTTGTCACATGGGCACACACGTGGTATCATCTGTGCTCCAGAGTCCCATCAACCCTGTGTAGAAAGGCCCCTCTGGTGCATGCTGCCTGCAGTGCCTCCAACCACAGATGTCAACCATGAGCCTGTGAGGCCATTTTGGAGAGCATCTCCAAGATAGGACCATGCTACCCTCCCCAAAAATCTTTTCCCATAATCATCCCTGAGCTCCCTTGTTCTTATTTCTCCCCAAACTCTCCTGCCAACAGATGCTTGAAATCCCATTATAATCTTTTCGCAGGTACATGTCAATTGCAGGACTAGTCAGTCACAGCTCAGGCCCCAGCAGGGATCCTTGCTTCACTTATCATCAAACATAGACACACATGCCTCATACACACTCTCTATCTTCCCTAAGTTGACCTCAAAAATCAGAGCTAAAGTGAATTTCGACGCTGGAATCAATTGGATAGAGTGATGAATCGGTCTGATAATTCCCATCAGAAAACCAACTCGGTGACTTTCATTCTGTTCTGTCTGCAACCCTATATAACCTTTTCAAAAGAACACAATGTACCTTTACTCTGCCCTGGAAATTTTGCAAAGCCTTTGGGTCCAAAGTCATAAACTTCTGACCTGATTAGACTTGAGTAGCTAATGGGGAAAATTAGAGGTCCAGGGATTTTGGAGTGTTTGAAGCAGAGTACAAGTGGCGTGTTAAGAGAAGATCAAGTTGTAATGAATTGAACATAGAAGCACAAGACACCGGAAAGATATGTCTCAGTAGCTCCAAGGCCACATCCTCTTCAAATCCCGTTCTGTTCCCCGCACATACCCCCCCACACACACACATATGCACACCTACAATCATGCTCGTACACATGGGATCACTCACTCTTTTGAACTGGCACATAGCACTCGGCTTGGCTTAACGCAGGCAGGGTAGCATGCTGATTCTGGAAACAGACTCTGGGATTAAATCCCATTTACTACTTTAGTAACTTGGACAAATTATTTTAACCTCTTTGTGTCTTGGCTTTCCCATAGAAAAATGAAGATAATAATAATTGTTTAAAGTCCTAATTAATTATTATTTTTTTTAAGATTTTATTTATTTATTTATTTTTAGAGAGGGAAGGGAGGGAGAAAGAGAGAGAGAGAGAGAGAAACATTAATGTGCGGTTGCTGGGGGCCGTGGCCTGCAACCCAGGCATGTGCCCTGACTGGGAATCGAACCTGCGATGCTTTGGTTCGCAGCCCGAGCTCAATCCACTGAGCTATGCCAGCCAGGGCTAAAGTCCTAATTAATTATTTTTAAGGTACTTAAAAAGGTGACTCACAGAGTAAGCACTTTATATAATAGCGTGTATCTTACTATCTTTTGCCTTATTTTAGTCACATGTGCATTTTCTGTTTATCCTTTCTATTACATTTTAGGCGCCAGAGGACAGGGATCACATCTTCGTCTGATATTTCTCCTGCAGGGCCTTACATCTGCAAGATGTTTAACAATAAATGTCTACAGAATTGGATATAATTTAGTATCCACCAAAACTGAGGCCTCCTCCAGTCTCACAGGGAATATTTTTATCATTGCATAAGGCCACAATGATGAAATTAATTCAGTAAAACAAAAGTAGGGAGAAAGGGAATTTCAAATAATATGCAAGTATACAACTCAGATGAGGGATTTACTGAGACTAAACAGAAATAATGGCAGCCCTGGCTGGTGTGGTTCAGTGGATTGAGCATCAGTTTGCAAACCAAAGGGTCACCGGTTCAATTCCCAGTCAGGGCACATGCCTGAGTTGTGGGCTGGGTCCCCAGCCGGGGGCATTTGAGAGACAACCACACGTTGATGTTTCTCCCCCTTTCTTTCTCCCTCCCTTTCTCTAAAAACGTAATGGCAGAGACCCAGTCTGATGCCACAAAAAACATCCCCCCCAATAATCCCAACAACGCTGGAAGACATCCTGTTTCCTTGTATTTCTCACAAGATCAATTCAAATTGAATACTCATTATAAAACTAAGAAGAGTCATAGCTGGTGTGGCTCAGTGGATTGAGTGCCAGCCTACAAACCAAAAGGTCTCTAGTTCGATTCCCAGTCAGGACCCATGCCTGGGTTGAGGGCCAGGTCCCTGGTGGGGGGCACTCAAGAGGCAACCACACATTGAAGTTTCTCTCTCTCTTTCTCCTCCCTTCCTCTCTCCCTAAAAATAAATAAATAAAATATTTTTTTAAAAAAACTAAGAAGAAACAAAAAATTCAAAATCCATTAAATCACAAGAAACATACACATGTCACATGTACCAAGTAGAAGCCTGAATGCAAGCTTCATAAGCAAGTGGTGGAAAACATGTGATGGGGAGTTTGAGCCCTCTGTACATGTAATGTGAAATCAGTGAAAATATTCTGAACAAAGATATGTATGTGTCAAGATCTCAGTTTCTGTGAAGTGTAAAATGGTGTGGTTTTAAAGATATGTTCACAAATTCTTTGATATGGATTGTGCATATGAGGGGAAGATAAATGATTTGTGGCCAGAGGGCAAGTTGTGGTGACTTTAAAGATACATCTACAACCCTGGCTGGTATGGCTCAGTGGATTGAGCGCTGGCCTATGAACCCAAAGGTCACTGGTTCAATTCCCAGTCAGGGCACATGTCTGGGTTATGGGCCAGGTCCCCAGCTGGGAACATGTGAGAGGCAACTGAACCTCAATGTTCCTCTCCCTCTTTCTCCTTCCTTCCCTTCTCTCTAAAAATAAATAAATAAAGTCTTTAAAATTTTTTTAAAGAAACCAGTGAAATAATTAAAAAAAAAGATATATCTACAGATTCTTTGCTCCTCCTCTCTTCAGGACATGGAATTTGATTCTACTCCCCTTGACTGTGGGCTGTGCTTAGGGGTACTCCTCTAATGCAGAATATGTGGCAGAAGTAATAAAGGTCACTTTCAAGGTTAGGTTATACGAAGACTACAACTTCCATTGGGGGAGGGTGCTCACGCTCTTGGATCACTCCCTGTGGAACCGGCTAGCTCCCATGTGCTAAGACAGCCTAGTGGAGAGGGCCATGTGGTGAGAAACTGAGGCTTGTTAAAAATCCTCAAGTGACTTTGAAAGCAAATGTCTCCCCAGCCAAGCCTCCGATGACTGCAGCCCTGGGTAGCACCCTGATCGCAGCCTCTGGAGGGCTCCTGATCCAGAGCTACCCAACTAAGCCGTTTCCTGGCTTTTGATCTATAGAAACTTGGAGTTTGTCATCTTAAGAGGTTAGGTTTGGGGGTAATTTGTTATGCAGCAGCAATAGATAATATGAATGGCTTAGAGAGACTGGAGGAGACAGAGATGAGTTAGGCCAGTTGGCTTTTGGCAAGGCAAGAGGCAATGAAAATGTAAATTAGAACAGTAATCATGAATAGAGAAGGGCTCTATGTCCAGGGCCTGATGGAAATTTAACTGACAGGATTTATGGGCTGATTAACTGGGGCGGGGGGCGGGGGGGTGGGTGAGGGTAGAAGTAATACTGACAGAGAGATGTTATAAGGCTCTTTCCACGTCCAGTTGAGATGACCAGGGAAATGGTAATATCATTAATGAAAAATGGAATCCAGAAAAAGAAGCACATGAAGGGGGAAATGGTGAGTTCAGTGTGTGCTGCCTTGTCTGCATGTGTTTGAGTTTTAAGCATATCAACTCTCACATACTAGCTGACATCCGCACAGAGATATCCAAAAAGCTATTGCAAAATTGTACCTGGTACACTAGGGCCCAGGCGATTCAGACTAAGGATAGAGATTCAATGTTATTAACAGAGATGGGGCAAAACGACCCACACTTTGAGGAGCCAGGCTGTAAATCACCCTCCAGACTTTCAATTCTGTCATTGTCTGAAAATAAGGGAAGGTTGTTCACCATACAATAAGGTTCAGGGTGTCCACTGGAAGGGGATTTGGAAAGCAAAAGAGTAAAATGGGTAGAATAAAAGTACAAAAGAGCCTTTTTACTGGGATAATCAGAGCAGGAAAAATTCTTCATATCTATGTATCTCAACAGGTGTTTTTTGTTTGTTCGTTTGTTTGTTTGTGATACAGGGAATCAGGAAAATAAGAAAGGAATGATTTGGGACATTTAGTCCCACTACTAACAAGGTAATGGAATAAATAAATGATTGAACAATAACCTAGTCAAGAAGCCAGAACTCAGAGAGTAAATGAAAATGCATGACTTTTCTATGACGCCTGATATCATGAACAGCTTTCTATGGAAGTTTGTTTCACTTGCCTGAAGATATGCATTTATATATTAAACAGGATACATTTAGACAGCCAATTTATTCTCTTAAATAAAGTAACAACCTGTGACGCTTTAAGCCAATATTTGAAAACACATCAAAGATTCCAAGTTAATATAGAGTACTCCAAGGAAAGAATTAAAAGCCTCAAGGAAAACCATCCTGCCAGAACTGGAACGATAATGAGCTGAAATTTCAAATTCTGCTCCTGCATTAGTTAATGCATTTGGGCAGAAATGTGGCTCCGAGTACGTTTACCTCAGTCAGTGCTTCTAATGGCCAAATGTCTTTCTCTCTCAGCCTCTGCCTAAAGCAAAATCACAAGTCCCCCAGGTGCCATTCTTTAGGTCAAATTAACCTACAAGTTTGCCTTCTCGGCACAAAGATTTTTATTTCTTTGCTTGTTCTGCAGCCAGAAGTGGGCACATCCCTCTTAGAAATCTGGTGCATCAGACCATTGCTGCTTCAACAACTATGAGTTACTCAGCACGCTGCGCCAGAGTCAGGGAACTGGATAATTATGGATATTCCGCACATTGAAGCCTACCATTTATTGGACAGTTTTAAGAGGAAACAGGTATGGATCTCAGCTAACAAACTTAACTGTGCAAGAAAGGCCACATTCCTTTATTGTCTTTAAGTTAACCCAAATTCGATTAAGCCCTCATTTTCCTGGCTGGCAGAAAATTCGGTCTTAATCATTTCTGTCCCTAGACTATAAAATGTGCCAACACCCAATCAGTTCTCAATCATTAGTCTGAGGTGGTTAAAGCTGAAAAGTCCAGTGACCTGTGAGTTACAATTACTTCCTGCCTCCTGGATACATATGTTCATCAGTGACAATAAGGGCCAGAGAAAACTTCCTTGGCGCTAGAAGCTGACTCAGTGACAGCTCAGTAGTCTTATTCTAATGCATATGTTACATCTCAGACCTTTGCCTGTCCTGACTCCATACTTTCTCCTAGAAAAATATCCATATTCTTAAGCCCTTGCGGCCACGATGAGGAATGCAGACAACCCTAGGCTAGAACCATGGGAGCTGAGACAAGACTGAGTATAAAAGACAGAGTCAAGGAACAAGCTAGACCTGTACAATGGTCCGAAGTCCATAGTGAGTATGTACCTACCATATTTTGCCATGTATAGTGTGCACTTTTTAAGCCCGAATTTTAGAGGGAAAAATAAAGATGTACATTACACATGGTTAGTACTAATTCCGTGTCTATATAAATCTTTTAAATTATTTTATTTATGCTTATGCATTCAAAGTGTAACTCTAGAAAGCAATAATGATATCCATATGCAAAATAATACCTTGGAATATGATCATCAGTTTGGTTTGTAAATATAAATAAACAGTTGAATTAAAAAATTAAAACAAAAGATTGTTTTTCCCTGAAAGTTTGGGCCAAAAACATGGGTGCACATTATACATATGGTAGATAGGGGTCTTGAGGTAAATGAGCAATTCAAGAGTGGCTGCCAGAGGACTGGGACGTATCTATTGGATTGAGCAGTTCAAAAGGTCATTTGGTCACATGGACACAGCAAGCTTTGTCTATTCTTGTGAAAATGTGATAGCTAGAGGTGGTTTACGGGGTCTGCCAAGGCTTGTTGTGGTTTTAATGTAACAGTAACTTGAGCATCTTTAAAAGCTACAGTAAAGGAGCCAGTTTGACTATATAAAACACAGAAATGTCGGAGGAAGCTGTATCTTTATTCTAGTGGAGATAGGAGGGAAGGGACTCAACAGAGACAAAGGACAAATAGAGAAAATGGTTTTATTTTGGTAAAAAAAGAAAAAGGAAAGGGATGTCTGCTCTGAATATAGGAAAGGAAGCAAAGGTGGAGGTTGCATTAGGTAAGTTTCAGATGCCGAGTGATGGAGTGGACAGTGGGTTTGAAGTACGAGGCAAAGATTTTCGTTTTATTTTGCAAATATATACACAGTAAGTTCACTAAATTCACTTATTAATTTGAATAGTTTGAGGATTCTTGTAGATTTTCTAGATACACAATCATGGAACCTACAAGTAATGAATTTATTTTTTTCCTTTATAAAGAAAAATTGGGCTTCTTATTTCTTTTTCTTGCTTTATGGCATTGGCTACAGCTGGGCTTACATTAACTCTTTGGCCAGGGATTCTCACACCATGTGGAGATATTAATTCTGGCTCCACACCTTTATGATAGAGGTTTGGGGGTTTTGTTTCTTCAGGAGACATTTCTCCTCATTCCAAAACATACCTAGAATAAGATTATTTCTCTCGGAGGGTGGGAGGGCTTGATTGGGAGTAAAGGGGAGAAAACTGTACTTGAACATTCATTGAAATAAAATTTTAAAAAAAGATTATTTCTCAGAGCCCTGGCTGGCGTAGCTCAGTGGATTGAGCGCGGGCTGCGAACCAAAGCATCGCAGGTTCGATTCCCAGTCAGGGCACATGCCTGGGTTGCAGGCCAGGGACCCCAGCAACCGCACATTGGTGTTTCTCTCTCTCTCTCTCCCTCCCTTCCCTCTCTAAAAATAAATAAATAAAATCTTTAAAAAAAAAAAAAAAAAGATTATTTCTCTCCTATGCCCATGGGCAG
This sequence comes from Tonatia bakeri, assembly GCA_004024845.1. Taxonomy (NCBI): domain Eukaryota; kingdom Metazoa; phylum Chordata; class Mammalia; order Chiroptera; family Phyllostomidae; genus Tonatia; species Tonatia bakeri. Next base: position 76,649 of record PVIA01006014.1, on the reverse strand, counting down.
AGGTTTCTAGTTATCCATACACGCAGAGGTAGCCTTTCCTTGGGAGGGGGGCAGTTTTAGTCTGGGATTCTAATTTCAGCTCCCATCTCATACAAACCCAAGGGCACCTCTCTTGGGTGGACAGTCCTAGCCTCCTATGGTCCTCCTATGGTCCTAGCCTAGAATTGTTCATATTCCTTGTGGTGACAACAAGGACTTAGGAACATGGATATTTTTCTAGGTTGCAGATGTTAAACTTTAGCCCCTATAGCTGGGTTTACATCCAGTCCTTTGGACCTCCAGAACATCAACTTAGGTGCTTTAAGTTCCCTCTTTCTCTCTTTCTGGCGCCTGATGACTTCCCTTTGTTATTTCCAGTTCAGCTATAAGTTACACCCTTTTAACCAACACTACAGTGAGGTGAGATGGGCATTGGAGCTCTGCTGTTGGTACTCTAGTGGTCCCTTTATGTTGTAAATCTGAAGAGTTGGTGTTGTTTTTTTTTTGGTGGTGGGGGATGAGGGGGAAGTTCAGGAGCTATCAACAATCCAGATGGAAAGATGGAGAGAGCGAAGATTGCAGTTATCCTTGTCTGGCTTTGTAGAACAGGCAAGACAAAAAGACAAGGGAAAGAGAGCACTGAGGATACTGGCATCGAGGAGAATATTAAAATGATGTACCGTAAAGTCTGCTCTGGAAAGGGAAGAAAGTGAGTCCAGGAAGCAACAGGATAAAGGGATTGGGTCAGTGAGATACCAGAGCCGTTGTTTTAGGAATAAAGGCGTATGAGAACAGGCAACACAGAAGGTGGTATTCAGAGGAAGTATAACGGAGCTTAAGCCTTAAAAGGAAGACTGTTTTCGCCCTGGCTGGCATAGCTCAGTGGATTGAGCACGGGCTGCGAACCAGGCATAGCAGGTTCGATTCCCAGTCAGGGCACATGCCTAGGTTGCAGGCCATGTCCCCCAGCAACCGCACATTGATGTTTCTCTCTCTCTCTCTCCCTCTCCCTTCCCTCTCTAAAAAAAATAAATAAATAAAATCTTTAAAAAAAAAAAAAAAAGATTGTTTTCAGAAGGTGCCAAGGCCCTGGGAATGGCTTACAGAAGTGGAAAGGGGGAGAAGCCCGCTGGAATTTGATTCTGGCAGGTGAGGCTTCAACTCTGCCTACCTTCCATCCTGTCTGCCAGGGTCAGGTCAACCATTTCCAGCCCTCATAGTCATCCCTGCAAATTTTATTTAAGCCAGTGGTTACCAAAGTATGGTCCAGGGTCTCTGGAGGCAATGTTACCTAGAAGTTAGGAACATGAGTTTAGAAGTCAGACTGCACCCTGGCTGGCATAGCTCAGCGGATTGAGCATGGGCTGCGAACCAAAGCATCACAGGTTCGATTCCCAGTCAGGGCACATGCCTGGGTTGCAGGTCACAGCCCCCAGCAACCGCACATTGATGTTTCTCTCTCTCTTTCTCCCTCCCTTCCCTCTCTAAAAATAAATAAATAAAATCTTAAAAAAAAAAATAGAAGTCAGACTGCCTAAGATCAGATCGCCTTGGACAAGTTATTTAATACCTCTGAGCCTGAGTTTCCTCATTTCTAAAATGGGGATGTTAGTACTGTGTACATCTCTGGGTGGCTATGAGGAGTAAGTAAAGTAATGCATGTAAAATGGGTGTTCTTGGACCTGGCACATAAGAAGTGCTCAGAAAAGGTCAACTGTTACCCCTAGAGACAAGGAAAGCATGCTGCAGAAATACTATCATTTCTTTCTTTCTTAAAGAAGAAGAAAAAGTGACTCCAAAAACTTCATTCTTTCATTTAAACGAAAAACTACTTGTTTACTAGTGACTTTAATAAGGCCACTAAAATCTGGTGTTCATACCCTAAAATGGAGCCTTTACTTGAGTTTCATGAAATCTCTCCTGTACAGGCCTTGTTCCCACCCCCAAGAACACAGCAAATCCCTCTGCATATTTGCACACGCTGGTGACTTTTCCCCCACTTTTGAGGAAAGATACCTTTTTTGGTGCATTATCAGAGTTTCTTGAGGTTGGTGAGATTTCTTATTACTATTATTCTTGCTATTGGGTTATTCACTACGATTTAGATTCATCGATATCAGTTTAATTTGGGAAGGGTTGTTTGGTTAACTCTGCAGCAGGTGGCAAAACATTTTGCAGCCACAGCATTTGGGACCCACAATGCTCCAATCAATGGACACTTAAATGCATATCCATTGAATTCTATGATTCCCTACCACCATCCTGGTATCTCTGCAGATACTGAGAGGAAACTGTGATTTGACAAAGCTGGCACATTTGAGACATGCTAATCTTCCCCACCAATACAGAAGAGCATGTATGGGGTGATTTTGTACATCAAATATTTTGCAGCCATTTAACTTGGAAATGCCGTCTATGCAAATCAGAAAGGCCCCGGCAGGTTAAGACAGCAAGTATAGTAGGTGTACAAGGTCACTTTGATTCTTACAGATCACACAAAGGCCACAGACACTCACAGTTACCTGGTGGTTCAGCTGGGCCTGGAAGACAAGGGTTTGTGGCTCTCAGTCTGGGGTTCATTTGTGTGTCCTGCATTGTGGTTTGAATCTTGGAACTGAGTTGAACCCTGATGACTTGCCAACGTAAATAATTGTTCAGCTGGTAGAAACCACAGGGGGCAGACAATTCTATGCCAAAAAAAAAAAAAAAAAGGCTTGGAAAGCGCAAATCCAAATCCATTCTACCATATAAATTAGCCAATTGCACAGTGTACAAAAAGAAATACTACTTTCCATGGCCTGTCGGAGACTAGAAACTAATTTGTGACAGTAAATTTATTTTTGGAGCAAAATATCTTTTACTGAGCACTCATGGAATTATAACCTCATTTTCCAAAGTGTTCTCTCTGAAAACATAATCAAAAGGAAATTTACCTCTTTACTTAAATTAATGCTGCAGACAATGTTTCATGAACACCTCCATTGACGGCTATCACTAAATGAGATACACTTACGCTTGCAGCCACAGTTTATCTTGGCTAGTGGGCATTTTTACTCTCTGGGAAGAAATTTTAATCTTCCCTGGGAGCAAAGCCAATTGGAAATGAGGAGGTACGTCAAAATGTCAACAGAGAAATGAAAAGAACCAAAGAAACCAATTTAAACAAATTGAAGGACAGAGGGACTATAAGAAGCGCTGGGATAAGTTGCCATCTACAGGAAATTTGGGGAGGGCTGTACCTCTGTGATCAACTCTAGGTATTCTCCACTGACCTGTGATCCCCTTGCCTTCCTATACATCCATTTCTTTGCTCATTGTTCTGATATCTTACAGCAATCAGGAGTCAGTCCCACCAAACATCCAATTTTACTAGAAAGAGCTAAAAACCAGGTTGTTTAAATTCAGAAATGCTTCCATGCCAACTGCTAAATAGCTGCTGCCTTACGCCTCTTGAGTCCTCTCTCTCACACTGACCTGACCATTCCAGGACTGGAGAGCCCCAGGTGTGCACTACCTGGGCACTTGGTGCCCATTGGCCTTCCAGCTAGCTCACCACAACTCCCATGCCCCAGCGCCCACCTTTATGCACCCTCCCAGCCAGAAAAGACTCAGTCTTCAGCTGGGAAGATGCCACTTCAGGCAACAGTGTTGGCACTCCGTGCACAAATGTCGGGCGCCTGACTGATTGATTGTCCAGGCTGTGGCCCATCATTGCAGGCTTGTACTCCCTTGGAGTTGCCCTTGCATGGCTACCTGTGGGGACTACATTTTCCACAAGGTACCAAAAAGGTTATTAGACATTTTGAATACTACCTCTGACCGAAACCATGATCACTATTTCATTTGTGCTAAGATGTTTCCTTTTCACTGAATATAATGCCGTTCTGTTTTCCTCAAGCAAACATGCATGCTCATTCCCTCTTCCCCACATGAAAGTCCACATGAACTTTCAGCAATGGCTGATTGCACAGACGAATCTGAAATTGCTTCCAATAATTGCATCAAATGAGATGAACTTGGGTATGTGCCCCTATTGAAGAAGGTGGAGGAAGAGAAGGATGAGATGGAGAGATACGTATTATAATTTTAGTGGTTAATGATATGGCCACAAAGCTGAAAAAATATATTTACATTCACATGAAAGGAAAAGGTGTGAACAATTTGGTTCTCAGAGTACTCCTCTTTTCTCCTCCCATCCCTCATTGACTGCAAAGCTGTGAAGAAAAAGTCCATTTTGCCCTGGCTGGTGTGGCTCAATGGATTGAGTGCTAGCCTGCAAACCAAAGGGTCACTGGTTCGATTCCCAGTCAGGGCCCATGCCTGGGTTACAGGCCAGGTCCCCAGTATGGGAGGCAGGAGAGGTATCCCCACATTGATGTTTTTCTCCCTCTCTTTCTCCCTCCCTTCCCCTCTCTCTAAAAATAAATAAATTATTTTTGAAGTACATTTTATTAAATATGTTAATAGAAGAAAGTGCAATGGCATAAACAATAAGCTATCTGACATTTAATTAAGATCAAGCTAGTTTTCTTGAAACAACACTTCTTGTCAATTTCTTGAGCTGGAGGTTCCCTTTGCATCTCCCAGGGACCATCTAATCCTTCAATTTTTTTTTTTTTTTTTGTCAGAATTGGATTGAGGGATGGGTTAGTTTCTCTTTTTTGTGCTCCCCAAGAAATTCCCTTAATCTCTTGTGGAGTCAATTATATATTTTCCAGTATTTCTGGTTGATTTGAACTGGGAGTATTATCTGATCATCTAGTTTGCCACAATGTCATAGTAGGTTTTTAAGCTCATAAGTCATAATTACTTTTCAATTATGATATTTTTGGAAGAATAAGACAAAATGTACTCGCACTGGGTCTGGTCCAAGCAATATTTTTCTGCCTTCAAAAGATCTTTGCATCTAAGAGAAATTCAAGAGTAGGCACTAGGTTGTACCTTTAGTCAGTTATATGAAAGACTAACAATCTGAAAAATTCATTGAACTATCACATTAATCTGTTACAACTATAACTTCAGGTCTTCTGGTCATTTTAATTCCATATGTAACATGCTTTATAAATGTAGGTTTTTGACACTCAAATGTCACTATGACTATCTTTAAAAATAACATGAACTTTATTGCTGAGCCGTTTTTATATAGCACAATTCCCAAACTATTGTGTCTCTTAGGCAATAGTTTTGCAGTGACTTCTGTTTGTTCTTTACAATTAATAGGCAAAACAGTATTTCACAAATGGAGTTCTTCGTTGCAACCATTGCTCAGACATTTATTGATTTCCTGACACTTCATTCATACACAGGGTACAGGGATCGAAAGCATCAAACAGCCTCTGCCCACCCCCAGTAACACGGATAGGTAATGATACCAAACGCAGAAATATTGATGACCCAAAATAAAAACTTTCTTATACATTGAGCACCAAACTAATTTGCTGCAATATTATTCCTATCCATATATGTATGTAGAAATGTTCCCCTAAATATGCATGCTTTATATCATATAAATATATAACTATTTAATTTATATTTACACACACATGCACATATATATATATACATGATATGTATATCATGCAGAATTGGGGAAACATTTTTATATACTTAGCATAAGATTTGAAGTTTCATGGTTTCTAAACTCTATGCTCAGTGACAACAGTGACAGACCCAAATAATTTTCAAACACTTGGGGCTTTTTTTCTGTCTCTTAAAACCTCGCCCTGGCTGGCGTAGCTCAGTGGATTGAGCACGGGCTGCGAATCAAAGCATCGCAGGTTCGATTCCCAGTCAGGGCACACGCCTGGGTTGCAGGCCACGGCCCCCAGCGACCGCACATTGATGTTTCTCTCTCTCTCTCTTTCTCCCTCCCTTCCCTCTCTAAAAATAAATAAATGAAATCTTAAAAAAAAAAAAAAGAAAAACATACTTAAAAAAAAAGGTACTTATAAAAAAAAAAACCTCAATAGTATTTTTAATAGCTACCACCTGTTTGGTAAATATTATTTGACAGGTATAATGTTAAAGAGTTGCCTCATTTAACCCTCACAGAATCTCCGGCTTAGGTGGTATACTCCCTTCACACAGTGAGGAAAAGGGATCGGAAAGTTCAGCTGATTTGACCAATCACTATGCTGCTTCAGGTTTGCTTGACTCCTAACGCTTCTGCCACTGAGGCTTGGGCCCTGCCCCTGTTCAGACACCTGACACCAATGCCAAAAAGAGCAAAGATTGAAATTTGACCTTGATGAGTGTACCAGAAAAAAAGATTCAGTCTTGCTCTCAAAATGAATTTTTTTTTTTTTTGCAAATAAATGCTCTCATTCACTCAACAAATAGTCACTGAATATCTATTGTGTGTCTGACTTTCTTCTGGGAGCTGATTATTGAATTAAAATTGAAATGGATGCTACTCACTAGACGCTATTTACCACTTTACTAGGGAAGATGAAAAAGAGGGAAAATGTAATGTAGAATATTCTCCTTAAGTATATGAGGGACTCAGCTTGAATCTGAATTTTATTCACGGCAGAAATCAGGTATATTTAGGAGCTTGAAAGGTAGAATAGGGATACTTAAGCATTTATGGTAATGTACCTTTTTAAAGAAACTCATTCTAAGGGAAGAGGATCATAAAGAACAATTTGGGCACTAGGAGAGTGGACAAGGTCAAAGAAGGAGGTAGCTCTTCAGACTGTCTGAATCGAGGGTGCAGTCTCAGAACCAGCAGTCTGAAACAAAGAGAAAGTAAAACCCATAAAAGCTGAACAAGCAGGTGTTGCCAGTGACAGTTCTATCCATGGGCTACAGGACCCACTGCATGTGGCTTTTGCAGTAGAGGGGGACTGTGCCTTCCAGGCAGACATCAGTGCCCTCAGCATGAAACCTGTGCAGCTTCAGGACAAACCACAGCTCTGGCTTCATCTTTGGAAACCACCAACAGTGAGCCAGCTGCTGTCTTAAGCATTAGCAGGATAAAGAGACTTTTCCATAAAGATGTGGATCAGGAGAAGAGATACACGTGTGCCACAGGGCAGCCAAGGCAACCAGTTTCTGGGGCCTTAATGAGATACCTTCTTGATACTCCCAAGACCATCTGGAAGGAATAGGGAGACCAGAGTTCCAACAGAGTGCTGGAAATGGAAGCTGAGCCTGAGAATATTTAAGAGTGTATGTTCATTTTCTGCCAATTTGTATTAAGCATATTTGTAATGTTGCAGTGTGAGATCTCACTCGATGTGTGAAATGTAAAATAATTCATCCATAATTTTTTAAATTCAAGAATCTCATAATTCCAAAGCTGCATGGCCAAGCAAATTTCATAATGAGTTCATCTTATTACAATATTTACCTGAATGATACGGGTTTTTTATACAAGTTTTGTCACTGTTGCTTTGACCTATTCAGACTCTAGGCTGGTGCGGCTGGGATACATGGGTTATATAAATAGCAGAGACAAAGAGGTTGATGAACCAGATATAGCCATTCTAATCAATGAAAAAAAGTCCCTTTTCCTTCCATTCTAATAAATTAATACCTCCTTTCTTACACCAGGCATTTTCTCAGAAGACTACTGAAAATAAATTAAGTAGGAATTGCCTTTTCAAGCTAGCTCCTGCAGAGATTTATCACCTAAGTAACCATCATCCTGACATTGCTATACTTTTGTTTTTCAATTCATCGGTGATTGCATCCATCTATTTTTCATGTCTCTATGGGCTTGATTTTGTCCACCCACTCAGCAGTCACCCACAGCCAGCCGTACGCAGCTCAAGAGCCTTTTGTAAAGACAGGCTTCTGAAATAAAGAGACTGGGTGTGCTATTATAGGTTTTTGTTCTTATTTTTTAAATCTTTTTTAAATATTCTTTATTCATTTATTTTTACAGAGGGAAGGGAAGGAGAAAGAGAGAGAGAAACATCAATATGCAGTTGCTGGGGGCCGTAGCCTGCAACCCAGGCATGTGCCCTGACTGGGAATCGAACCTGCGATGTTTTGGTTCGCAGCCCGCACTCAATTGTTCTTATTTTTTGATGGCAAAAGTAAATGTAGTTGTTGAGATAAACAGGCTCTTGTAGGAAGTTCTCTTTGTTTGTTTGTTGATTTGTTTTCAAGGACTTTGGGATTCTTTTATTAGTTCCAGACTAGGAAGAGTTAGACCTGCGTTAACCTACATATACCGGATTTCCAAAATTTAGTATAAAAGATGTAAAAGGTCTCATGAATAATATTTTACTTTCATTAAACATTGAAATAATCACAGTTTAGATATATTAAGTGAAACACAGCACTAAAATTGATTTCGCCTGCTTTTTACTTTTTCTCAAGAGACTAATAGAAAATTTAAAATGACATATGTAGCTCATATTATGTATTATTCTTGGACAGCACCAAGTTAGATGCTGCCTTTACTCCGTCATCATTTCCTTTCTCCACCTTTATAGCGAGTGCATGCTGGGGCTGGGGGATTTATACCTTTCCATTGGTAGAGGTCCAAATATGCCCGAAATATTTCTGAATGCTTACAGGGGGCGTGTCTATGTCCTGGCTGTCACTCTGAACCGCCTTCATGCTTCTGTGCCCTCAGAACATAGCATCGTCTCTCATTTCCCCCCATATGTAGTTTCAGCTCCCTACAAACTTGTGTTCCTAGGCTCAGAAAAAAATGATTTCACACCCAAAAAATATGAATTGCTTTTCATGGATACAAGCTTTTCCTTAATGACATAGACTTCTAAGGAATAATTAAGTTCCCAGTTTTCTCAACCTCTACTACAGTGGACAAGGATCAGGGGGGCTGAGTAGGGAACCCAGGTCTGAAAGGATGACCTGGAAGTGAGTTTCTAGGGTTTTTCTATCTTTCCCTTCTATATATATGTATATCCCAGTTTGCACTCTGGAGTAGCCTGCAAACTCGAAATGTGAGAGGGCACAGACAGAGGGAACTCTAGGAAAAGCCTGTTCTATCCAGCCATGGGTGGGGGTTGGGGGAGGTAGGAAAGGAGTGAGTTTTGCAGGACAGAGCTGTGGGACTTTCCCTACACTGTGTCAGGCCAGAAGCAGCAGTAAAGCACCATCAGGAAATCTGCAAATCTGAACAGAAATGCTTTGCTTAGGAGTGCAGAATTAAATCAGACAAAAACAATACCAACAGATAGAGAAGGCCATTGGGTCCTATAGCAATGGTCTTAGAGGACCAACATAAATTGTTGGGATATCGTGGGTGAATAAAAATTGACTTCTAAGAAGTCTCTTGGGAAATTAAAAACAACAAAGAAAGGAAAAGATTTTTCGGGCTGAAATCAAGGATCAAGCATAAAAAAGATGCAGAAGAAAAGAATATGACTCATGAATTTCAGATATAGACAGAAAATGAATATTTAACTATTATGTAGAAGATAAAATAGATTTAGGTAGTTACTGGATGAGATGCTGAAAACAGAACCTGAGGTCAGCTAGAGCCTTCTGCCTATTGCCTTCAAATTTTTCAAGTAACAAACAACTGCATAGTTTCAGGTTCCTTTTAAAGTCATAATTCAAGCTAGAGGAAATTCCAAGAGCCAGCTAAACCAATGAACTGTTCCAGGAAGGAGGAACACTTAGCTGACTCAAAAGAGTCCATTTTGGAGAAACTCCTATCACCTCCTCAGTTTTCCTTTCTGATGCTCAACCCATCTCAGAGGTGCCAACTGTGGCCCCTTGGCATCTAGGAGACCAGAGAGAAAGGGGCACAGGTCCGAGCCAATGTCATGGCCCAGGCAGCCCTAAATTCTCACCCTGATTTCTGCTCCTGCGGTCAGGCTGTGATGGTTATCTCTGCTCCATTCCCAGTTCCCCCAGATGCATAGGTTTGTTCCTTCACTTCTCACAAGGAATCCACTCACGCCAAGCATTTTGGGAGCTTTCAGATAATGTTTCCAAGGTTGAAGAGCTTGCAGAGAGAGGTCATACCTGAGACTGTGAGGGCCCGTCCCATGTCCCCAGTCTGTACTTCTCTCTCCTCTGCACACCTGTGCCCTGTGCGATTGTCTCTTCTTCGTCCTAAATGGATGATCTCCCCAGTGTCCAAATTTTAATTTATCCATGAAAATTTTTCCTCTTTCTCTCTCTCTCTCTCATGCACGCGCGCGCACACACACACACACACACACACACACACAGTATCAAGATGTCTCAGTGACTACCAAAAGCAGGGAAGACTTCCATAAACCTATAGTGCTCTGGTGAAAAGAAACCTGGGTGCCTAAAACAATCTCTGTCTCAGCCCATCTCCCTAAGCAGGATCATTTCTGAACCGAAAGCAACTGTCCCCTGCTACTGTTCTCATAATCCTTCAGGAACTGGGAAGGAGGAAGTTACATAGAGCACTACCTGGTTCGCGTGTATTCAAGTCCAGTTTCTCCCACTGATGTGCTTTATGTCTTCTCCCATTTTCTGTTACTTTTCTTGCCTGTGCCTCAGATGGCATTTCCCCAGAAGCAGGCACTGAAACAGAGACTTGAATGCAAGTGGCTAATTTGGGAGGTGATCCTAGGAAGCTCAGGTACGGGGGTGCGAACATAAAACAGTGAAAGAGAGGAAGTCAATACAGAGTGTACTCGGGAGCAGCTTATCACTGTGAGCAAATGGGGCTTAATCTTGCTGAAGCTCTCAGGGAGATGGTGTCAAATAGGCCCCTAGAGATGATAGGTCAAGAGACAGGGAAACAGGTATTTATCCCTCAACCCCACCCATCACTGGTTGAGGGTAGTTCCCAGGAGCTTTCAGGCTCTGCCACTTCTGGCCTGCCATACACAGGGCTGAAGCAGAAGCTTGATCCTGCAGCCAGAGAAAGCCCTTAGGCAAAGTTGCAAGTACAGTTGGTAAGAAGCCACTGGCATCTGTGGGTACTGAAATGATGAGTGTCTCTGGGGTGTGAGGGGTACACTAACTTCACCTTCTATGATGAATAACCTAGACCTCTTCTGCCAACGCTGTTCTGCACTAGCCCCTGGTGGCACTATTCCTGTATAGTATCCAACTGGCATGAGATCACTAACTTGCACTTCAGTCACCCAGCATGGTTGACTTGGCTTCTTCTGTTTGTTCTCTGGGAACTGTTTCAGAAGGATTCTAATAGCCTAGTGAACATCAGCAGAGAAGGCAAAGAATAAACATGTCAGTGAAATGCAAGTGATACAGATCAGTACTTGCTGACATGGTGGATGACATTTAATTCCAAAGCTTCTTCCTACCATTTTGACATCTTACTTATTCCAGTGAACTTTATCGCTTTCAATCTGGCCTACAATCAAATTCCCATTGATCAGCAGAAGTAAAGAAAAAATCTGTTATCAGGAAAGGAAATGTCGGCAAAAGTGACACTGAATTCAGATGCCTTGGCTGTAGACGGAGTGAGAGTTTCCAGTAATGCAGTATGATTTGTTTTTTTTGTCATAAAATCTTGGTCTCGAAATACAGTTTACTCATATTTTCTTGTATATGAATATTAGATTGTGAAGTGATGATTTCCTCAAAGTAAAATTAACTGGAAAAATTTCAGCTACAGCCTGAAGTGATATTTGTCTTTTTGCTCTGGTATTCTTTCAGCAATCTCTTTTAACATTCCCAACCAGGGTCCTTACCTTTCAGTAGAAAGCAATGATATATACTGGAATGGGGGGATGCCTAGGAGATATAGGTGGGCTACCTTTTGGGGTTACCCCACCGAGATCTTCCCATCATATTCCTAATTTATATTTTTTTTGGTCTCACCTCTCAAGATTCCTTTTACAGTTAGATCTCAGGTATTAATTCATACTAATTCTAATTCATATTAAAGCATAAATAGCTTAAAAAGAGCTTGATGTTTTACCACTCTTCCAAGATGCTTTGGTTCTTAAAAAGCAACATGCTATTAATGGTGGGATCTTCAGTGATGTGTTGGTAAGGGTGTGGAAATACTTTTTGCAGGAAGGTCTTTAACAGCATTGCTAAAACCCTTCCCTTTGGATGACCATCTTTTCCCTCTTGGGATAATAGTCCTAGAGGGGTTCCAGTAAAACCATCGTGAGATAACTGAATGAATTCTCTGTGGGTATAAGGGATGGGTTAGAATGCAAATGCACTTCTTTGCAGGATCATGCTTTTTTAAGTATGATTTATAAAGAGTTCTATTTGTGGGACCCATGGTGATCCCACAAGAAAAAAAAACATAGGGAAGAAATCCTGAAAAATAATTGAATAGTAATTGTGTATACAGAGGAGTCTCCGGTAGAAAAAAAGAGTTTGTGGAGCAGAACTGAACCTCAGAAAAGTAATTCTTCAGAGGCGACCTAATCCATCAAATGCTATCTAAGGCATAGACTGTTGGTTGCCCCTAAACCCATTCTCTCCCTCTTATAACTACTGATTTTCAGCTGGGCACGTGGTCACCAGATAAAGACAACATTTCCCAGCCTCCTGTTCAGCTAGGCTAGCCAATGAGCTACAGATGTGATCTCATCATGTGATCTTATCTGAGGACCTCAGTTAAAAGCAAGAGCTCACCTTTTGGCTTTCTCCTCCCTTTTACCCCCATCCACCCTTTCTTCATCCTGCTGCTTAACATACTGATGTGACGGCTCTAGTTTCATTTTGGAGCATTAGGATGAGAGCCATACTCCAGTGATGGCAGAAAAGAGAGCTGGAAGAAGCCTGGGCCTATGAGGACTTCGTGGGGCACAACCACCACATGAGCCCTACATCCAGACTTCAAACTTCTATAAGGAGATTTCGGTTACAGTCAAACTAGTCCCGACTGATACAACATTCTTGATTTTTTTAATTCTAAAAATTTGACTCAACTTGTCATAGGAAAGAAGGACCTATACATCATGCAGACACTTTTGTAAGTTGGAGAGGCAATTTTTATCACACATATCAATAACCCAGAGCTATCTACATGTTTTTTTTTAACATTCTTCTCTCTTGCTTTTTCATTATGATTTTTGATACCTGAATAATTGGAGCAGCAGTGGAAAGTGACAAGAATGTAGTTGATGTAATAAGTTGCTAATTAAAAATTAATAATAGAGAGTCATCAGAAGCATGAGTCTAATCCTGGCTTTATCTGCATATTATTAAGCAGGAATCTTTTGGAAGTTGGGGAAAATGAGAGGTTTACAAGGCAATAGAAATATCTGTAATCCCTTGTACCTTGTGAATGAACAATTGAATGAATCCCAGAAGGTTTAATGACCTTTGTATTCCAATATAAATTATAACTTTAAAGCTGAAATAAGACCCAAAGGTTTTTTCATGAAACAACTAACGTGGTTATGTATGTTTTAGGAAGAAAAAAAGATCCAAAAATGACTTTTTGAGATTGCATTTTGTGGAAATCCCCTTATAACAGTGCCAGTCATGCATAACTATAAAATCCGAAGGCTGATTATGCTGTCAGATCGTTCTAGACAGTTATATTTTGGAAGGTCAAGATATGACTTCAAATAATGACAAATGTGAGGGAATGACATTTTCCTTCATTTGATGGAAATATTATTTTGGTATGAAAAGGCCAATTCAGAAAAAATAACCCCACAAGCTTAACTAGCAGGACACTCGTTTTTGCCTCACAAGATGAGTTAAAATAGATGTCTACTACTTTCGCTTGACACATCATTTTGCAGTCCCCTGCCAAAACTTGCTGTGACTTTGTTTCACACACTATTTAAAAACCTAATCCTCCTAGACCCTTGGCAACTTTCCCAAAACGGTGTCCTCAACTTTAACTGCACATTAGAATCACTAGGGAGCTTTGAAAAAGACCCATCCCAGGCTCAGACCCAGGCCCAACCCCAGACCAACTGAATAAAAACTAGGATTTTCCACATCATCCAAGGCAATTCTAATGTGTGGCCTTGGTTGACACCACTGCCACAAAGCACAACTCTACCTGTGTGACTCAAGCTGACTCACATCTTGCTTGAATTCAAATATACTAAAAATTGCTTTTCTTCTGTGCCGTTGTGCAGGTGGGCAGTTGTTGCCTGTTGGAGTGCTGAGGCCGGGAGGTTGCGGGAAGCAGACCTCCGAGGCCTGGGTTGCAGGCAGCAAGCATGCAGCTGAGGCCTCTACTGGGCTGGTGCTGGTTGCAAGCCCTAGGCTAACCTAGGTGAAAATTTGGTGAAAGCAAAGAACAAGTGACCAATAACAACTTTGGGCAACACTTAGGGAATATGTATCAGGAATGAATTGTCTGGACTATATAACAGCATCTGAGTCAGCTATAGAAATTGAAAATCAAAATAACTGTTCCTTTGGTAGCAGCTTATCTAAAACTCAATGTGTTCCTTATTCACTGAAATGGAGGCAAAGACATTCTATTAGAATGGGTAGGTGGGGCAGGGGAAAGTGGTGGTGGGAAAATGGAGACAACTATACTTGAACAACAATTTTTAAAAAAAAAGGAAAATTCGTTCGTTCACCTGAAAGTGTTCAAGCAAGAGATTCATCCAGTGACTCATCTTTAGAACCAAGACCATCGACTCTAAAAGCTATTTTTAAAAGATTAAAGAAAAAGGAAATATAAGCCAACAGGAAGACCAAGGGGAAGGGAAGACCAAAAGAAAGAAAAACAACTAGATCACAAATAAATAACAAATAATTTAAAGATAAAAGACCTAGATTCCCATTTTTAGAATCAGAGAATGGAAGAAAACCTGTGCCTTGGAGAAAAAGTTTAACCTTTGAGTTAACGGTGCCAAGAGGGTTTTTCAACTACCTTGGAAAACTGAAGTATGAATACCACCTCAAGGAATCCTTGAAACAGATGAATGTTGAGGAAGATTTAGAGAAAGCAGACCTTGATAGTCGTAATATAAATACTTGAATGACAATGGATCTATCTCTCCTATTGAAAGTCAGCAGAAGATGAAGTTGCAACAAATCTTGAACGTGATGATGAATGGGATATCAAATTGGTGAGTTCTATTTTGAGAACACAATGTCCAGATAAGCCAGTCAGAGAAAAACAAGTACTATATGATTTCACTCATATGGGGAATCTAATGAACAAAATGAACTAACAAGCAAAGCAGAGGCAGACTCATAGAGTGCAGGATGACAGCTGTCAGTGTTGGGGAGGGCTTTGGGAGGCTGGTGGGATGGAAGGATTGAGCAAAAAATGGAAAAAGAGAAAAAGCTGGGGGACAGGGAAAACAGTGTGGTGATTGCTGCAGGTGGGGAGGGCGGGGGGAAGCCCAGGAGGGTACAGAGAGATAAATGATGACGGACAGAGAAACTTGACTTGAGGTGGTGAACACGCAATACAGTGTACAGGTGATGTGTTGTGAAATTGTGCACCTGAAACCTGTATAAATTTGTTAAGCAGTTTCACCCCAATAAATTCAATAAAAAGGAGAAAGAGAGAGAGAGAGAGGGAGAGAGAGGAAGAAAGGAAAGAAGGAAGGAAGGAAGGAAGGAAGGAAGGAAGGAAGGAAGGAAGGAAGGAAGGAAGAGAGGGAGGGAGGGAGGGCTCTAAAGTAAATTGCTTGAAGAAATTGTGCCTTAGGGATTATAGATGGGGGTTTTTGAAGTATGGCCATATTCAAGTGGAGATCAAAGAAGCCCAACAAAAAGAATTGTGTACTAACATAACAACTGTGGATTGAGCAAAAAAAAATTTTTTAAAGGGATTAAGGCGGAAACTCAGGAGGAACTAAGGCAGTGGAAAGAATCACAACATGTGAAATTTCTTAAATAAAAATGTATTTACTTTAAATAATTGTGCTTATGTTACATATAATTGAAAAAAACATTTATACTTTTTGTAGAAAGTCAGCATAAATTTTTGGCTTAAAGTTTCTCTAGTGGGTTATTTTGTGGAGGGAATATGAATAAAATTTAGCAGTTTCAATTTTGGTGTAACTTTGATGTGAAAAATCGTAGGGCACCCTGCTCACCTTATGAAATTCTTTTGTCCTTGCTCTATTTTGGGCATAAGCATCTTACTTTGCTTTCTCTTCCTTTTGCTGTTTTACTCCAGCTAACTGATTGTGTAATCTGTAAGAAATTTATATGGAATTGAAAACAAATACTTCAGAAAAAAATATATATATAAAATGCTGAAAATTAACCTTGTCATCCTTTCCCTCAAACATACCATATTTAGACTTTCCCCTCACATCCTCATGCTTATTTAATTTTTTAAATTATATTTTACTGATTATGCTATTACAGTTGTCCTGATTTTTCCCCGTTCGCTCCCTCTCCACCCAGCACATCCCACTGCCTCAGGCAATCCCCCTACCATTGTTCATGTCCATGCGTGTAAGTTCTTTGGCTACTCCATTTCCCATACTGTACTTTACATCCCCATGGTCATTCTGTAACTACCTATCTGTACTTCTTATTTTTTAAAAGACTTTATTTATTTATTTTTAGAGAGAGGGAAAGGGAGGGAGAAAGCGAGAAGCACCAAGGTGTGGTTGCCTCTTGCGCATCTTCTGCTGGGGACCTGGCCGCAACCCAGGCATGTGTCCTGACCAGGAATCGAACTGGCAACCCTTTGGTTTGCAGGCTGGCACTCAATCCACTGAGACACACCAGCCAGGACCCAATTTGTACTTCTTAATCCCTTCCCCTCTTCAATCATTTCTCCATAGCCCCCTCCCATCTGGCAACCATCAAAACATTCTCCATATCCATGATTTTGTCTGTTCTTGTTTGCTTAGTTTGCTTTTTTAGATTCAATTGTTGATAGATTTGTATTTTTTGAATTTTTATTGTTCATAGTTTTGATCATTTTTTTCTTAAATAAGTCCCTTTAACCTTTCACATAATAATGGTTTGCTGATGATGAACTCCTTTAGTTTCTTCTTCTCTGGGAAGCTCTTTATCTGCCCTTCAATTCTAAATTAAACCTTTGCTGGGTAGAGCAATTTTGGCTTGCAGGTCCTTGCTTTTCATGACTTTTTAATATTTCTTGCCAATCCCTTCTAGCCTTTTGAGAAATCAGCTGATAGTCTTATGGGAACTCCCCTGTAAGTAACTAACTTCTTTTCTCTTTCTGCTTTTAAGATTGTCTCTTTATCTTTAAGCTTTGGCATTTTAATTATGTTGTGTCTTGGAGTGGACCTCTTTGTATCCATCTTGTTTGAGATTCTCTTTGCTTCCTGGACTTGCATGTCTATTTCCTTCAAAATTAGGGAAGTGTTCTTTCATTATTTTTTCAAATAAATTTCAAATTTCTTGCTCTTTCTTTTCGCTTTCTGGCACCCCTATGATGCAATGTTGGACTTCTTGAAATTGTCCCAGAGGCTGCTTATACTTTCCTAAAAGTTTTTTAATTCTTTTTCCTCCTTGTTGCTCTGATTGGTTGTTTTTTGCTTCCTTATGTTCCAAAGCATTAATTTGATTCTCAGCTTCATCCAGCCTACTCTTGTTTCCCTGTAAATGGTTCTTTATTTCAACTATTGTATCCTTTGCTTCTGAGTGGATCTTTTTTATGCTTTTGAGGTCTTCACTAAGTTCCTTGAGCATCCTTATAACTAGTTTTGGACTCTGCATCTGATATATTGTTTATCTCCATTTTGTTTAGCTCTTTTTCTGGAGCTTTGATCTGTTCTTTCATTTGAGTCATGTTTTATTGTCTCCTCACTTTGGCAGCCTCCCTGTGTTTGTTTCTATGTATTAGGTGAAGCTGCTTTGATTCTGTGTCTTTGTAATGTGGCCTAAGTAGTAGGTGTCCTGTAAGGTCCAGTGGCACAGCCTCCCCTATCACCCAAGCTGGGTACTTGAGGTGCACCCTTTGTGTGGGTTGAGTATATCTTCCTCTTGTAGTTGAGCCTTGGTTGCTGTTGGCAGGTCAATGGGAAGGATTTACCTAGGCCAGTCAGCTACAAGAATTGACTATGATCACTGACCACCAACCTCTACCCTCTGTGGAAGATCAGCTGTACAGGAGCGGCAGGGTGGTGGTGCTCCAGCATGGTCTGTAGCTGTCCACTGGGTGTGCAGGCCCTGGGGTTTCCTGGGCAGTGCAGGCCATGGTCAGTGGGGGCTGACCATGTTTTGCCTGGGGCCACCCTTCCTGGACTGTAAAGCAATCTGAGATGGCTGCTACTTGTGCTGGGCTTAGAGAGTCCCATATGAAGCCAAGCTGTGAACTTAGGCTGGCTGCTGCTAGCGCCATCCCTGGGACTCACTGAGGCTAGCTATTTCTTGTTTGATAGGATTCAGGAATTTGTGAAATGTGAGCCAAGACCATCCATTCATGTGGAAAAGCAGCTTGGTTGGGCCAGAAGTTGGGTGGGGCAGAGTCTCTGGGATTTCCAAGGTGGGTCAAATAGTGTTAGCCAGGTTGATGGAGTCTCAGCTATGGTACCAGCTTGCCCACTCTGTTGGAGGAGGGTTTAGAAAAGGGACAATGGCCTCTGTTCACCTTGGTACCAGACACTTCAGTTCCTCCCTGTATACCACTGGTGCCTTTCAAGCTGCCACCCTGGTGCTGGAGCTCAGAGGGAGTGAGTGTGAATAGGTGAGTCCATGTGTGTGTTCTTTAAGAGAAACTGCTTGGGGCTCCAGAAGTTTCTTCCATTTCTTCCACCCACTCAATCCCCACTGGCTTTTGCTGCCAGTAGTTATGGGGCCTTATCTTCCTGGCACTGGAACTCTGGGATGGGGGGCCTGGTGTAGGGCTGGGCCTCCTCACTCCTGAGATATCCCTCCCGAGTTTTTATCCACCACACGTAGGTGAGGGATCAGCCTGTTCTAGGTCTGTGCCCCTCCTACCAGTCTGGATGAGTGTGGTTTCTTTAATTCTGTAGTTGTCAGACAGACTTCCATTCAACTCAATTTCTGATGGTTCTGAGCGATAGTTGTTCTGTATTTTAGTTGTAACTTTGATGTGGTTGTGCAAACAGCTGAGCCATGTCTGCCTATGCTACTATCTTGACTGGAAGTCTTTGTCACCTATTTCATTTTAGATGAAGGTATCAAGAAAGATAATTTCCCAAAATAGTTGCCTTTCACAGTTTTGCAGTTTCTGGTTTGGCCCCAATCTCCTCTAAATAAAACTGGGTTTCTCCTTGGCAAGAGAAAGGAAAAGTTAACACAAAGTAAAGGATCAGCTGATTCTTGACCCAGAATGGAGAGAGAGAGAACAAATCAACACTCTCCTTTTCCCTCACCTCAACATCTGTCTGCAAACACCCTCTGCGTCAGGTAAGGGTGAAAGCCTGTTGGTATTTCCAGAACCATTTCGGTAGGAAAACCCAAGTAATAAATAGGGGCTGCACCTTTCATCCACTCTACTCAATCAAAATCTCACTAAAACATGAAAGAAAAATAACTGCTAATTTGATAACATCTTTTGATCATTCCCACTCGTTGGGCATCTTGCTGTTTGAAAGTAGTCTCTTTCTACAGATGATGTATTATAGAAGTACACCCCTGAAACCTATATAATTTTATCAACCAATGTCACCCCAATGAATTCTAAACAAACAAACAAACAAATAAATAAAATAAAGTAATCTCTTTCTTCTCCAAGTATCAAGGTGGTGGGTGTCCAGGAGTGGAGGATGTTAGATGCCCATGTAGCTTCATTAATGATTGTTGAGTAATTCTAGATGAACTTTTAATCCTGATTCACCCAGAAATTATGAAGATAATTTGATTTATGTACTGATGCTGTTCCCTCATGTCTTTGCAACATGAAAAAATCAAAAGCTGTAAACAATACAATGTTGCATAGCAAATTAAAAAGCTACACATGAGTGTCTAAGTTATATATAATTGATTAAGTTATATAAAATTAATTAAGCTAATTTTAATGCCTTTTCTTCTCTCCAACCTAATCATGAATCAAGGCTTTCCATAGTTCTCAGAGCAAGAAGAATTTCCATATTCAAAATGACATACTTGAAATGTTGGAAATGTTTAGACTATTAAGTGATTAACTAAATGAGCACTATTTGCTTGTAAATTGCATAATGTAAAATGAATATTACTTTCAGATATTCAAAGAAAATACATAAAACATTGAGCATCTTTGCAGTCAACTTTGATTAACTATACTCATGGAAAAAAAGTGATCTGAGTAAATGAAAAGTTAAAACATGTTTCTAGAAGGGAAACAAGTGTCAATTCTAAAAGTAATATATAAATGCCATTTTAATACTCATAAAAATGGGACTGTTTAAATGAGTGAAATGATTTAAAAGTTTAAATCGGAGCATAAATGTAAGGAAAATAAGCTAACAAAAAGTTAAAGAAAAACACTGAGGGGAATAATTTGTCTTTCCAGATATTAAAACTTACTGTGAAACCTGTTGTATAGTATCACCCTCTCCTATTGCTGCAGCTGGTCTTTTTGCATTCTCTCTCTTCTTGCCCATCCAAGTCTACAATATTTGTTCACTGTAGGTCATTTTCCTTGACTGGTATTATTGTAAATAGTCCTATAAGTATCCATTCCTTGCCCTGGCTGGTGTAGCTCAGTGGATTTAGCACGGGCCTGTGAACCAAAGGGTTGTGGTTCAATTCCCAGTCATAGCACATGCCCGGGTTGTGAGCCAGGTCCCCAGCAGGGGGAATGTGAGAGGTAACCACACACTGATGTTTCTCTCTTCTTCCCTTCCCCTCTAAAAATAGATAAATGAAATTTTTTTTTTAGTATCCATTCCTCAATTTTTCTGTTTGAATATACCACCTGTTTCCTGCTGGGCCCCTGACTGATACTCTTCAATTTTTTAAAAATTTTTTCAAAGTCTTGATGGCTGTAGTTTATTTTATTTTATTTTTTAGATTTTATTTATTTATTTTTAGATAGAGGGAAAGGGAATGAGAAAGAGAGGGAGAAAAATAGCAATGTGTGGTTGCCTCTCAAGTGCTCCGTACTGGGGAACTGGCCTGCAACCCAGGCATGTGCCCTGACTGGGAATCGAACTGGCAACCCTTTGGTTCAAAGGTTGGTACTCAATCCACTGAGCTACACCAGCCAGGGCATTTATTTTTAACTATTAGTAGCTATAGTTTAAATTTCTAATACACAATAAATTATGTAAGCTTATTGGTAAAAAGCCTTTTCAAACACAATGCAATCACAGGCCTGCTGAGCAATTCAGAAGCCCTTTGCTGCATGGTCTCTCTCTCCCTGGCCTTTCAGTTTAAAATTACAGGTGAAACTAAGGGCAAGGGGGCCAGAGGAAACCTCCAATGCTAACAGCTCAGCAGCACTTACTGTCCATGATATCTGGCCTAGGATCTTTGAACTGCAGTCTGGCGTCACCATCTCCTCCAGGACACAGCTGGCCACTGGCAGGCAGTGCAACGCCACATTTAAAATTCAACATGTGAAATGCAGAATAATGAAGCCATCTGGTCCATACGACGTTACCCAACAATTATAAATAATGTGAGCTATAAATACAACAAGCGAAAGGAAGCAAACAAGAGACCATTAATCAATACAGACAATTTGCACAAGATGTGATGACTCAAGTGTATTTACACAAACACAGAACTTTTTTTTTCCCAGGAGAATAAGAAGGTGTAGATTCAAAATGCAACCTGCCAGTGCCCTTCAGGCACTCAACTTGTCTGAAGTAATAAAAACCTGTATGGGAACTTCACACAGAGCACCTAGCTGTTGACATTTAATAACTCACAGAGTTCTATATCAAAGAAACACAGCCAGTGTTGATTCAGGATCCAGAGTAACTCCATGAGGGTTATAGCATCAGGACACTTTGGTGGAAAGGACTCTAAGAAACTAGTAATACTCATCATCAGCCCTACTCACAAAACCTGTAGGAGCTTGAGTGGGAAATAAACAAGCCAAAATGATTTGGCTCTGAATAACAGTCTTCTCATCTGTCTGACTATCCCATAATCACCTCAAACTCAATACAGTGGTACCTCGGTATTCATGGTTAATTCATTCCAGAACCCATGACAAGGGCCAAAACCTATGAGTACCAAACGAATTTTTCCATAAGAAATAATGTAATTAGAATTAATTTGTGAAGCCCTGGCTGGTGTAGCTCAGTGGATTGAGCTCGGGCTGCAAACCACAGCATTGCAGGTTCGATTCCCAGTCAGGGCACATGCCTGGGTTGCAGACCATGGCCTCCAGCAACCGCACATTGATGCTTCTCTCTCTCTTTCTCCCTCCCTTCCCTCTCTAAAAATAAATAAATAAAATCTTTAAAAAATAATAATAATAATTTGTGGAAGTTCCCCCAGAACATTCACATTCTACTGGGCTAATATTAAGTAATGAGGTTGTTTTGTAATACAGAACCTTAAAACTAAACAGACATGGATAAAAAAGCAATTAATTACATAGAAAGAGAGTAAGATGCAACTTCACTTTACCTGTACTGTGAAAGGAGTCCCTGGCGTAACGGAATGGTGGCGAGGAGGAGGAAAGGGGTTAGTTGTTAGAAGACGCGTCCTCTTCCAAGATAGTTTCAGCGGTTTCTCAGGGGTTTCTTCTGTTTTCTGTCTCTTGGCTTCACTGAACACTGTTGGAGACTCAGACTTAGGGAGTTTCACTAAAAACCTATCAAGAGACACTTGTTTCTGTCTATGTTTTAAAGGGTTTCTAAAGTGCGACATTGTCTGTTGATTAATCGGGTCGACATTTCAGCCTGCTAGAGCTTTGTCTGGAGAATACTTTTCCACAAAGTCTTAAACTTCGACCCCTTTGCCGCACATTTCTTTATTTTTTAAGGTTTTACTTATTTATTTTTAGAGAGAGGGGAAGGGAAGGAGAGAGAGGGAGAGAAACACCAATGTGTGGTTGCCTCTCACATGCCCCCCACTGGGGACCTTGCCTGCAACCCAGGCGTGTCTCCTGACTGGGAATTGAACCTTGGACCCTTTGGTTCATAGCCTGCGCTCAGTCTACTGAGCTATACCAGCAAGGGCCGCATATTTCTTTCATCAGTGCCACAGATGCTGCCTTCCTTCCCTCCTCCTCACCTGAAGAAGTTTCCTCAGCCACTGTCTGTTGCTGCTCCTTTTGAAGTTCCTGCAGCAACTCGGGGCTAAGCTCTGCTCCTTGCTCCTCCACTAACTCCTCAACATTTTCATCACTGACCCCCAGTCCCATGGACTTGCCCAGAGGGGCTACCACTGTGGGGCGACCAGGGTCACCCTCAAAGCCTTCGAAGTACCTTAGAGTTACAGCTTCTGGCCACAATTTCTTCCAGGTAGAGTTCATGGTCTTGTAAGAGACTTCACGCCAGGCCTCATCCATGAGAGTAACACAGTGGGTGGTATTAAAATGGTCCTTCCAACCCTGGCTGGCGTAGCTCAGTGGATTGAGCGTGGGCTGCGAACCAGGCATCGCAGGTTCGATTCCCAGTCAGGGCATATGCCTAGGTTGCAGGCCATGTCCCCCAGCAACTGCACATTGATGTTTCTCTCTCTCTCTCTCCCTTCCCTCTTTAAAAATAAATAAATAAAATCTTTAAAAAATTAAAAAAAAAATAAATAAAATGGTCCTTCCAGAACTCTCTGAGTGTCTTCTGTGTATCAGAGGTTACTTCAGACAGCTCTGGAAAACGACCTTCATGTAGAATTTTTGAAGTTGGAAATGACCTGCTGGTCCACGGGCTAGAGCAGAGGAGTTGTGTTAGGGGGCAAGAACTTCACGTTTATGAAACTCACCTCTTCCAGTAAGTTGTCCTCCAAGCCTGGAGGGGAGCAGGAGCATTGTCCACAATTAACAAAGCCCTCAGAGGCTGTTTGTTTTCCTGCAAATATTTTTTCACACTGGGGCCACAAACTTCGTTCATCCACTCTATAAAGAGCTGCCTCGTCACCCAAGCTTTACTATTGGCCCTCCACATCACACCTAATTTGCTTTTTATCACATTCTGGGTCCTAAAAACTCATGGGTTTTCACTGTGAAACACTAGTAAAGGCTTAAATTTCAATCCCCACTAGCATTCCCATTCAACAGAGTTAGCCTGTCTTTCATCGGCCTGTGCCTAGCAATGCCTCCCTTTCTTGACTCTTGTAGGTTCTGTTAGGCGTTTTCTTCCAGAGCAAACCAGTCTCGTGGCAGTTAAACACTTGTTGGGGGACAAAACCCTCAGCCTCTACATGCTCCCTAATCCAGGTGGCATAGCTTTCGGCAGCTACTTTGTTGGCACTGGCTGCCTCGCCATGCCTCACCACACAATGAATGCCAGTTCTCTTTTCAAATTTATCGAACCATCTATGACTGGCTTTAAACACTTCAGTGCCTTCGCCACTTGTTCCAGGCTTGTCTTTTAACAGATCAGCATGCAATTGCCTAGCTTTCTCGCAAATGATTGCCTCAGAAATGCTGTCACCCGCTGTTTTTCATTAATCCGTTGTAAAGCAATTTTTCAGCTTCTTCCAATGTCTGTGAACGTTGCTTACTCACAGACTTTACACCTTTAGCAGCACTTGCTGCTTTAATCGCTTCCTTATTTCTCACTATCGTAGAGAGATCATCGCTCTTGGCATCTTGAAGATCAAAGCAGTATCAGTCACACCTACACCACTCTCATACTTAGCTAAGATCTTTTTTCTTTTCTATCAGGGGTCTTATTAATTGCCTTTTACACTTACTGGTAACACTCTTCAACTTTTTCTGACCCATGATTAGCACTTAAAATGCACAAAAGACAGTAGCGACAAATATGGGGAGATTCTGCACTATTCACGAGCTACCATGAACCTGACGTGTTGACCTCTGCTTCATCGTGAGAGAGGGGCTGTGTGGCGAGCTAGGGATGAGCAATGAAGCATGTTCTCTTGTGGGGCGTCGTAACTGCTACAAGTTCTAGCAAGTGCAACGAGTCCTGAGCAAGCACCAAGTGCTGAAACTTCTTTGTCGTCAAAATGTGATGAGTAACAGATTTGACAAGGTCTGAAGCCCATGAGTACTGAGGTATGACTATGTATCTAATTGAACAATTGAATTGAACAAATTCTAATAAAATTGAACAAATGCTCCTCCCTTTCCAATCTGGGTCTCCTCTTATTTCTTAGGCTTCTAACATGAGCAGCTGAATAGATAATGGTGTAATCTGAAGAGAGAGGAAACATTCAAACCACATAGCTGTTTCCTTAGAAGAAGGAATATGGTAGAATGGACTGCTTGTTCTTAGTTCTTTCTTCCTTCCCCTCCTTTACCAGGGTTTACTGTGGGCAGAAAATAAATCCCAACCCTGCCCTGGCTGGTGCAGCTCAGTGGATTGAGCACCAGCCTGCGAACCAAAGAGTCGCTGGTTCAATTCCCAGTCAGGGCACATGCCTGGGTTGCAGGCCAGGTCTCCAGTGGGGGGCGCACGAGAGGCAACCACACATTGATGTTTCTTTCCTTCTTTCTCCCTCCTCTCCCTCCCTTCTCCTCTCTCTGAAAATAAATAAATAAAATACTTTTAAAAGAAAATAATTTAAAAAATAAAAATAAATCCCAACCCTCACTGACTGGGCTTGGTTTGGTCTCTTTTGCACTGTCACCATTGGGCCTAAGAACACACCCCAAGCAGCTACTGGTGATATGTGTGGCAGACCAGAAACCTACCTGCAGCCAGAAACCTGGTGCTGCAGATCCACAACCACTGGCAGAACCCTGAGTAGGAAATAAATGCTCACTTTCGTAAGCCATCGGGATTTGGAGAGGTTAGTTGCTATGTCGCATTATCCTGTCAGAAATCACGGCACTCCCACAGGTCGCTAGTGAGCATTTAAAATGCGGCTGGTCTGGATTGAGAAGTACATGTGCCGTAAAGCGTAAAATCCACACTAAATTTCAAAGACTTAATATGAGGGAAAAAGTGTAAAATATGCCACTAATAATTTTTATGCGTATAAGTTAAACTTACAATATTTTCATCGAATTTATTGGGGTGACATTGCTTAATAAAATTATATTTCACGCATACAATTCTATGACATATCATCTATTGTATTGTGTGTTCACCACCCCAAGTCAAGTCTCCTTCCATCACCTTTTATCCCCTTTACCCTCTTCTACCTCTCCCCCATATTACTAAAATTAATTTCACCTGTTTCTTTTTACTTTTTAATATGGCTACCAGAAAATTTCCAATAATACATGTGTCTCACATATTATCTTCTGGACTGTGCAGGTCTAGAAAGCAGCTGGGATAGAAAAGGGAAGAGAAAGGGGATCTTGGAGCTGTCCTAAAACTTGGGGTAGGAACCTGGGTTTCTCACCACCGAAGCATCTCTGACTGTTAATGAGAATACTGACAGTGCTCACAACTCACAACTTTCAGGGTGTTCCAGATTTGAAGAGGCAGGCTCACCATGTCTCAGGAGCATCCTTGGAAATATTGGGGTTAGCCAATGATTGGTCTTGCCAGTGTTTATGATACAAAGACGCATCTACTCAACTCCTGCCCCTCCACCAGGATTTGGTTCAAGCACTGAATTAGGCCCTTCCCCAGCCCAACCATATCCTACAAGTCTTACACGTTCTCTGCTGCATCGATTCAGGGCTGGGCCCACGGCATGTGCACTGTGTCCATGAGAAGCTGAACTAAGTATGGACCTTTCCCCTGTACTTAGTTTTTTTTTTCAGCATCTCATAATTATTTTATTTATTTATTTATTTACTAAATGGAGAAATACAATCTCATCTGAAATAACAATGCTACTTAAGCCCTGACCAGCATGGCTCAGTTGGTTGAGTGTCATCCCGCAAATCAAAAGGTCTGTGGGTCTATTCCCAGTCAGGGCACACACCTGGGTTGTAGGCCTGGTCCCTGGTTGGGGCAGCTATAAAAGGCAATTGATTGATGTTTCTCTCCTTCTCTTTCTCCCTCCCTTCCCCTTTCTCCAAAAACAAATAAATAAAATCTTTAAAACAGAAGTTATTTAAGCATTTCGGTAAAACAATCACCTTTGCATGCTATGTCTCTGGAAGAACCCACAACAGTCGATAATATGACCTCCGAGGGAGGGAACAAGGTGACTGAGGACAGAGGCTGAAGAGAGACTTTTCTGTAATTGTTCAATGTGCAATCTCCTGTAATAAATTCCTTTAAAACCATTTAAAGAGAATATCTTGACGATACAGAAAAATATATTTTTTTTCATTTTTCAATTACAAGTGACATTATTATCGACTAGAAGGTTAATGGAGAAAACAAAAAATAATGAGTCCTTTCAGCTGCAGCCCAATCCAAATCACAATCAAACAACAGTGCGCACTGAAACCAAGCAGGCACTGACTCCGTCGAAACAGTGCCACCACTCAGCCACCGCCCTGGCCGTCTGGGGACCAGTATCCCCACTGGGTCTTCTAGCTCCTGGTTCACTGTCTTCGTACTGTGTGACAACAGTCACAAATTTGGGTTAAATGCTTACCGGATTATCTCAGTAGGCCTTCCCTAGCTCCCCAGTTTGTCATAGGACCCCATTTTATACTCTCTCACAATTTCTCTTTGACCTTATTCTTTGATACTCTCATAGCCCCCTGAACATATCACAGTTATAATTAAAGGCTTACTTCCCTATATTTGTTTAAAGCCTGCCTTCCCCCAAATGACAGTCATGTGCAAGAAGGTAGGTTGCTTCTATAGGGAAGGAAAAGGAATTTTACCGTTATTCTTTTAGGTTCTTGGATGAGACTGTCCTGTAATAAAAATGACAGACAAATGAGAAAAACAAACAGAAGTTTAATAACATGAATATCTCCTGTATACATGCAAGACCCAGGAAAACTGAGTAATTCCCTGAAATGGCCCAAGCTACCACCTTAAACACCACCTCCAGCTACAAACAAAGGAAGATTGTGTGTGTGTGTGTGTGTGTGTGTGTGCGTGCGCGCGCGCGTGTGTGTGTGTGAAGTCAGCTATGGGAGGTGACCAGAAAGGCACAGTAAACAAAAATGAAGTTGTTATATGTAGATTTAGGTCAGTACCTTCTCCAGTCAGGACAATTTCTGCAGATTTAGAGTCATTCTTTTCTTTCTGGTACAGAGAGGGAGACAACCATACTAATGGAGACTTTCTTTATAAATATGTGCCTTTTACAAAAGTGTTAACTTTTACTCGATTTTCAAAGCTTTTCTAAGTTTGCTGTTTCTTAAAAATAATCAGTGTAAAATAATCCTATGCTGAAGAGACATATTTTGGGGACCAATTCTGTTTCCCCCAGCACCTGATACCATGCTCGGCTCATGCTGGGGGCTCAAGATACATTTGTTGAATGAATGATTTATAACTTTCTGTATGTTTATGTCCCACAGATGATCCATTATCCTAAGCAGCCATGCGGCTAGCATTTTGTAGTTTCACTGGATTCCAAGTTCAAGGGTGTCTGCAAAAGTGAAAAGTCTTGTACAGCAACAACAAAGAGGCTGGTTTATTGCATTCCATAAGTGTCCTTCCTTCTGGTCCTATTTAAAGCATCATTAGCGCAACAGTAAAAGCAACAGTAAAAGCACTCCGTTAAGTGACTTTAGAAATCATAATCATTACAATTAAAAACTGACATTTAAGCCAGACTACCCTTTTGTTGTGTTAAAGTGTGCCCTCTGTCTTACAGCCCTCTCTCTATGAAGCCTATTTTAGCTTTTAACCTACCTGCAGGCTTTTCACTTAGAACCTCCTGTGATGTTCAAATTGTAATTTTCACAAGTGGAGCCCTAAAGCTCTTTAATATTTTTGTTTACCAGAATTATTCATTTCATTTCTGCATGTCTTTGGTAGGTGAGTTTTCAGAAAACTCAGTAGCATCTTACAAAATAATGCCATAATACTTTACAGCATTAAGAGATAAGAGTTAAAAGCCCCAAAACGATCACAAAAAAATTAACCAAACAGTTAAAATATTTGTTTGTATTGTAATCAAGCAAACCAGGGCTCAGCCACCTTGACCCATGACCCAGCAATTAGTGTTGAAGGCAACAGGTTCTTATTAACAGAGTTCCAACCTCAGTGGGACTGGAAGCACTCCCGCTCAGAGCCCTTCTCTCCCACAAGACCCAGAGCCTCTCTTGCTCCCCAAAACCACGCCAAGAAGTTCCCCATATCCTTATCTGTCCTTAAGCTGGCTGTGCAAACAGATCTCCATGCCCTCTGGAAGGTGCACTTGTGGGTCTCAGAGTCCCCATCCTGTCCCAGCAGCTCTCTCCTTCAGGATCTGGGGTGCGCTGTTCTCAGCCTCCACGCACTGGTTCAGGAAAACATGTGCCATGTTACACTGGGTCATGGTGGGGTCCAGGCAGGCACAGTCCAGACAGTGGCTTCTCCACACATCCTTCAGAGAAGCAGTAGTACCTTCTCTCTCACTCCAGATCACATGGCTTCTCTCTGTGGTGGACCCTCTCTCTTATACCAGACCTCATAGCTGACCTCCTCCTACACCCTTTCAGCCCATGTGGCTTCTTCCCTCTTTCAGCCCGTCATCATTTAAATGCTCAGGCTGGGACTTCCTGCATGACCTCCTATGCGGCCCCTCCTATGATGTGTTAGCGTCCGCCATTTTTACCAGTTCCCACATACCTTCCACCTTCTTTTGGCTGTCATCTTTAGTCAGAGCATGAGTTCCCTGTGACACAGGAACATCCAGGGTGGGCATCCACCTCCCCTGGCTATGTCAGGAGTCACTGTACTTTTAAATTCAGCACACCCGTGGTCTTGGGCAGCAGTCCCCTTTCCTTCAGGGAAGGGATGGCTATTAACTTGCCATTGTTATGCAAAGCATCTTAAAGGCTTTATCATCCACTTCCCCCTTCCCCCAATCAAGGGTTGTGGGGGTTTTCTTCTATTTTCATGGGACCCTCGCCCTGTACCCCATTAGAGTATCAGAAAGCTCAAATGTAAGCAACAACTAAATCAATTCAAGCACATTGAACAGGGAAAATCAAGAAGCATAGTGGTTGAGATTGTTGTATAACAGGGCTGAGACTGGGTGAAGTGAGGGAGTTCTAGAGCTGGACTCTGTCTTTGTTTTAAAATTTAATATTTTGTTCATTGTAAAATTTAAAAATTTGATTTCTAAAAAATATTGCATTAAGCCCTGACTGGTGTGGCTCAGTTAGTGGGCCGATGTCCTGCAAAGTGAAAGGTTGTTTGTTTGAATCCCTCTCAGTGCACATGCCTGGGATGTGGGTTTGGTTCCCAGTTGGGGCATCTAGGAGAGGCAACCAATCCACGCTTCTCTCTCACATCATTGTTTCTCCCCATCTTTTTCTCCCTCCCTTCCCCTTCCTCTAAAAATAAATAAATACATCTTAAAAATATTGTACTAAAATATTACTGATGCATCCTCAAAGCGTTAAACAGAATTACCACGTAACCCAGCAATTCCACTCCTAGGTATATACACAAAAGAATTAAAAAAGAGCTACTCAAACAAATATTTGCACGTGAGCATTTATAATAGCACTATTCATCACAGCTGAAAGGTGGAAACAACTCAAACGTCCATCAACAGATGAAGACATAAACAAATTGTGGGAGATACATACAATGGAATTTTATTCAGCTATAAAAAAGGAATGAAGCGCTAATACATAATACAACAAGGATGAACATTGAAAGCATGATGCTAAATGAAAGAAGCCAGATACAAAAAGCCACAAATTGCATGATTCCACTTATATGAAATATCCAGAATAGGCAAATCCTAGAAATAGAAAGGGGATTAGCAAGTTAATATGGGTTGGGAGGAGGTAGGAACGGGGAGTGAGTGCTACGCTAGGGAGTATGGAGATTCATTTTGGAGTGTTGGAAATGTTTCAGAAGTAGATAAAGATGGTGGTGGCACATTGTGGACATACCTCATGCCACTGAATTGTTTGCTTTAAAATGCTTAATTCTATGTTTTGTGAATTTCACCTCAATTAAAAAACATATATGCACTGATCTTGATTCCTGAGTGTTTTTATGCCCCCTTAAATTCTGTGCCTGAGCAAGGGCTTTCCTTGCCACCCCTAGTCTTGGAGCTGTTTAAACTTCCTTTTGACTAGAAACAAACAAGGTGAGAAATTTTAAACGGCTTGGGCTGCACCCAAGTCTGTGGTTGAGTTCCAGGTAACAGGATGACTCATTTTTGACTCAAAAGCAGTTATTGCATGTGCCCTGCCACCCTTCCCATACAGCACAGTGAAGGCTTCTCTCTCAGTTCCTGGAAACTCAGTTCCTGGATTCTTGCTCACCACCTGACGTCAGGATACACCAGATAAAACAAGAATACACTTTCTCCCCAGTGAGGTTGTTGGAAAAAGTTTAATAGGCTACAGAAATCTGTGAGACCCCCCAAGGCTGCTTCTGCAGGAAAGAAGGAAAGTACCCCTTTGGTTCTGGTTCATGAAAGTACGTATTATTACATTCCCTTTGAGGCTTTCACCCCGTGTTTGGTGGAGCACAGTTTGGTGATTTCTTTAGATCGTTGCTTTATCTTGTTTTCCCTTACTTCAGAGCCTTAAAACAAACAAACAAACAAACAAAAAGGACTATAATTATCAGCAACATCAGGATCTGAATAATGTAAGTCTTTAAAATACTCCCAGGTAATGTTTGCATCATTTTGGTTTGCTCCTAAAAGTCTCCATGTTTGAGGCAAACCTAAATAAATACAGATGCGCTTTCCAGGGTGGACATGAATATTTGGCCTCTAAATGAAATACAAAGAGAGTTCGTCGCACTGGAGCAATCAACTCTTTACAAATTTCCCCCAAGCTTCTCTCCCTGCTAAAGAGAGCAGCTCATCCACTTTAAGGCCTCCCATAACCCTAGGATCTTCCCAGGCACACTGCGCCCCTGAGCTGGAGTGCGATCAAACTAGCCTCGCTATCTTCTCTAATACAGCTTAACAGAGCAGTGGGGAAAATAAGCTGCCCTCAGCCAGTCTCTGCCCTCTCCCTGCAAAGAAATAAAACACTATTTTATTTTACATACATCCAAGGAGTCCCGCTTTCCATGAGTAACCTAGACCAGGGGCTAGCACACTGTTTTTATAAACAGCTTTATGGGGACACAGACATGCACATTCAGTTAAGTATTATCTGTGGCTGCTTTTCCTCTACAATGGCGAAGTGCAGTAGCTGTCACAGAGACCACGTGGCCTGCAAAGCCTACCTTACTTACTGTCTGGCCCTCCACAGAGGAAGCTTGCTGATCTCTGACCTAGGCTATTGGAACTACTTTGGCCTCCAGGTATGCATTTATAGGTGAGCTTTATATATCTATTCTGGCCTCAAGTGCATTCCATTCTCCCCATGCTAGCTGCTAGCTTTCTCAGGTGCATTCCAGTTTTCCCAAAGGTACAGTTGGCTGTCAAGTCTGCCCAGCTACCTCTGCCAGGCAAATAGGATTCTGCTGCAGACAAGTCTTGGAGTGCTTGCTGCCTTCTACACCAAGATGAAAGCTTGTCTGTAAAACAAACAAGAACTTAAAGATTCCTTCTTACCTTCTCAGGCAGTGCCTGTCATTCCGAGTCATGTTTTACTTTCAGCTTATTTCCAGCTCAGCTATCCTTGGCTCTGAAAAGCTGTCATCACTGGCATCGCTGTATCTATCACTAGAGCAAAAAAGGAACTAATTTAGCAAGGTATTAAAAAAATACCCAGACGATTATCCTATTTACAATCCAAATGCTTTCCATAATTAACCCCAACTCCTTCTTTTGTCAGAAGAATTTACTTCTTGTTTTCACCTTAAATTGGAAGTAATTTATTCAGAAAATTCATAAAAGCATTTCAATTTAGATTAAATTTATAATCTTCTGAAGACCACTAATCATTTCTAAACTTTTGACAAAAGCCTTATAAGCAGATTGCTTCTAACCCTCTTACCTACTGTCTGCTTTCTACTAGAAGCATTATGTTAATAATTTAAGTTAAAATGAGAGCCTGAGTTGATAGACCCATTTATTTTCTGTGAATCTACTCTTATACTGAGCCCAAATCGCAGTCCATCTGAGGTTAAGCATCACTCAGTCCTATCCCTGCTGATACCAGTTTGTTCTCAAATGCAATAGCAGCATAAAATAGTAACCAGACACTCACAGTTTTTTCATTTTTTACCCGTCCGATGACAACTGCTTCCTTTAGCAACACAAAAGGAAGAATAGCTGCACATCCCTTGCTAACATTAGCTGAACACTCTCCTTTTCGTTCAGTGGCACGTTGGGTTTTTCCTCTGTGTTTGAGGACCACAGCAGCTCCCTAGATAGCTCCAGTGTGCAGGAGCTGGTCATTCACTGTCGGCAAACTCCATGGGGATGCTGAACTTGGTGGTCATTAGAACTAAGACGTGCATGTTGGCCCAAGACCCAGGAAACACCCAGTAGTGCACATCGAATACATTAATGTTCTTGGTAAACGCCTTGAA
Source organism: Tonatia bakeri (assembly GCA_004024845.1). Lineage (NCBI taxonomy): Eukaryota > Metazoa > Chordata > Mammalia > Chiroptera > Phyllostomidae > Tonatia > Tonatia bakeri. The sequence goes on along the minus strand of PVIA01006014.1, from coordinate 43,350 downwards.
ATCCTATCTGCTTCAGCCTTGGCTGGTGTAGCTCAGTGGATTGAGTATGGGCTGTGGACCAAAGGGCCACTGGTTTGATTCCCAGTCAGGGCACATGGCTGGGTTGCAGGCCAGGTCCCCAGTGGGGGCCATGTAAGAGGCAACAACACATTGATGTTTCTCTCCCTCTCTTTCTTTCTCTGTCCCTTCCCCTCTGTCTAAAAAGAAATAAATAAAATCTTTTAAAAATTCCTATCTGCTTCAGATCTTATTTTCACAACGATTTATAGGTCAGCAGCGTGAAAGTTTCCCAAACCAATAAACATTCTCATAGCTCCACGGATTTGAGAAATAATTTGCACACCTATGCTGTTTTCAAATTAGAAATTTTGCGGGATGCTCCAACCACCTTAAGTTACGTGGAATATTTAAAACAGGCCCAATGTCAATTCTAGAAATAGTAGAATTAATGCCTAAAACCTCACCAAAAGGTTATGAGGGCCAAAAGAGAATGTATAAAGGTGCTCTTGAAAACTATACAAAAATACATGCTATTGGTATTCATGGGGGCTACATATTCATAATATGGTATGTCTCAAAAAGTCAGGGGAATACGAAGACGTCATAAAAACTGTCAAGTGCATGATTTTCAGAATTGTTTCCTGTACAATCTCCTACCCACATTAGCAAGTAAACTTGGGTGTGTCTGTTTCTAACTTAATGGTTCTCCTTTCCTGTCTAATGGCTATCTGCCCCAAAGACTGCTGAAAGGATGGCTTGGTTTGGGTTTACTCATCTCCAAGGCAAATGACTGGGTTCACTAATTTCTTTCATATGTGTCAAGGCCTGGGGGTAAAACAATCAAATAAACCATGCTACTCTAGAGCAGAATTATCAAAAGAGGCATGCTGCTAAACTTGTTAATTTCATGGCATTCATGTGTTAGCAAAAAAACAAGTGCTAGAAGTCAACTGTGAGTCCCCCCCACATGCAGAACAGCAGGGCCTCCTGCATATTCAATAAAATGTGGGTGGTAGTCAGAGACACATGCGACTTAACGGTTCATTTCTGTTTCACACAGAACAGACTTAAAGCAGCCATGAGATACACTTATCTGGGTATACTTTCACTGAATTCAAAATATCTCAGCTCTATTTTAAGACTAACCTGTGTTTTAAAATAATCTCTGTACGTACACACACACACAGAGAGACTCTCAGTGAGGAGAGTTATTAGGTATTTGGGTCTTGCATGTTAAATTTTATGAAATACCACAGACTATAGACCCATTCATATGTGTCCTATGACATTTGAGAAGGGAAAAGTTTTAAACCTGCACTGTCCAGTATAGTAACCACAAGCCACACTAGCTATCTAAACTGAAATAAATTAAAATTAAATAAAATGTAAAGTTCCAAATCACACCTCAAGTGCTCAATAGCCATGCATGCCTGGTGACTGCTATATTGAATGGTTCAAATTATAGAAAATTTGTATCACTGCAGAAAGTTTTATTGGATAGTGCTGATTTAAAAACAAATAAATAATGATTTTTAAAAAACAAACCATAATCACCATGCAATGGTCCTCCTGTAATGGGGTGCAGAGCAGGGGTCCCTCGAAAATAGCAGAGTATCACCCACAACCCTTGATTGGGAGAAGGGGGAAGTGGAGGATACAGCCTTTAAGAAAATTTGCATAACAATAGCAAGCTAATAGCCATGCCTTTCCTGAAGGGATGAGAACTGCTACCCAGGGCAAGAGGTATAGTGACTCTAAGAGTGTATAGTGACTGTGAGGTAGCTGGAGAGGCAGGTGCCCCTGTGTCACAGGGAGCTCTTGCCTTGACTAAAGATGGCAGCTGAAAGAAGATAAAAAGATTCAGGTGAGCTGGCAAAGATGGCGGACGCTAACTCATCATAGGAGGGGCTTGATATGAGGTCATGCAGGAAGTTCCTGGCCCAGCATTTCAATGAGGGCAGGCTGCAAAGGTGGAGGAGAGAGTCCGAGAAGAAGTCAGGAGTGAAAGAGAAAGTCCCCCATGAACAGAAGAGGTTGCAGTGAGTGAGAGAGACACGGGAACACACCACGAGGTCTGGAGGGGGACGAGGGAGAAGGTCAGACTAGAGGAGGCTGTGGCAGAGCTGACGGAACTGCAGGGACCTGCCTAACCAAGCACAGATTCATGGGAGATGCTTGGAGCCGAACTGTGACCGGGAATACTGAGTTGCAGGCTTCTGCTTCTCTGAAGGACACGCACCTGCCTGGACCCCACCACGACCCAGTGTAACATGGCACATGTTTCCCTGAACCAGTGCGTGGAGGCTGAGAACAGCGCACCCCAGATCCTGAAGGAGAGAGCTGCTGGGACAGGATGGGGACTCTGAGACCCACAAGTGCACCTTCCAGAGGGCATGGAGGATCTGTTTGCACAGCCCACTTAAGAACACATAAGGATGTGAGGGACTTCTGGGCATGGTTCTGGCTTATGGCCTTCTGGGGAGCAAAAGAGGCTCTGGGTCTTGTGGGAGAGAGGGGCTCTGAGCGGGAGTGCTCCCAGTCCCACTGAGGTTGGAACCCTGTTAATAAGAACCTGTTTCCTTCAACACTAATTGTTGGTTCATGGGTCAAGGTGCCACGTGGCTAAACCCCAGTCTGCTCAGTTAAACTCCTTGTCACTTCCTAAAAAGGATTTTTCAAAGGTCTAGCTATCTACAGCTAAGATCAGAGCAGATCTCTCTCATGCATTCATGTGCCTCCAAATAATAGAGGCATTCTTTTTTTTTAAAAAAGATTTTATTTATTTATTTTTAGAGAGGGAAGGGCGAGAGAGAGAGAGAGAGAGAGAGAGAAACATCAATGTGCGGTTGCTGGGAGATGGCCTGCAACCTAGGCATGTGCCCTGACTGGGAATCGAACCTGCGATGCCTGGTTCGCAGTCCGCGCTCAATCCACTGAGCTACACCAGCCAGGGCAGAGGCATTCTTTTAAAAAAGTTTTTCACTATAGTACTTCTTACAAGACAAAATCAAAATCACCAGCAGCAAAGCATGGGAATCGCTATCCTTACAACCCTGGCTTGACTTAAAACACTCGACTGCAATGTTCTACACATGGTTCTTTGATAACAAAAGGCTTATCGCAGTCAAGTTTGTTTGTCAAAGACTCCTGGTTCTTAATAAATTCCCAATATAAGAAAACATACATTCCAAGGTACCAGGGCAAGGATACCGTGATGCCTCATACACTCCACTTTTATGCTACCTTGGGGGCAGCCATTAAACCACTTCTTCTCCATTGACAGGAAGTAGTGGTTGGAATTAAAAATTTTTAATGGCATACTTAGGATTCCCAGCATGCCTGAGTTCCTACAATACTTTACATCAAAATCCATTTCATGTGGAAAAAAGCATATTTAAAACAGGTTGCCATGCGCAGTTTTCCCCAAAGCATTGTTACTGCTGTACTTCCTTCCTTCTCAAAGAGCCCCGGGAAGCCATAAAATATAAGAGCAATGGAATAAAAACTTAGTATGCTTTGAATGAGTTCTGCATTGAATGAGTAAATGGCAGAACACAAGGCCGACAGGGCACAAAGAGCACAGTAGTGTGTATCACTATTAACTCCATTCCTGGCTGCCACCACATCATCAGCCTGCAGTGACCCACAATCAGTGAAAAGCACCTTTTAACCAACACTTAATCCTCAAGGGAAGGCGCACTCAAATGCGCGTTATTAGCAGACAAAGTCTGAAGCTATGGAGTTGGAGCCGAACAACCACAGCAGGGGTGGGGGGAGGTGCTGTTTAAAAGGATGTTTAAAAGGACCATTATAAAAGAAAGCAAAAAGAAGTGTTTCCCAGTTCACTTTTGCTTGAAAAGTAACAGAGGGGGAAAACAGTATTTTCATACCAGTTTAAAGTTTGCAAAGCACCATCTGAACTGTTTCTCACAACAACCCGAAAAGATGAAGAGCCTGGGGTTTAGGAGGGGATGTGGAAAAATTACCCAGTAAGTGGCAAACCCAGAAATTAAATCCATAGCACTCACTCTACTTGTCTACACTGTCTCCACAGAAATAAAATACAGGGCCCGGCACAAATAATGCCCCTTTTTTATTACAAAATCTCTTATTACAAAGTCATAAGCTGGTGATTCTGTAACAAGACAATATCACACTCAAGCACACCATAGGACATTTTAGGTGGAATGCACAAATTAAAACTATAAATTATTACACCCATATTATTACCGTACCAACCACATTCAAGCAGTTCTTTCTTCTACTGGACCCTGTATTTGAGCCATATATTGCAAGAATGGCCCTTGGCAACATCAATCATGCAGCCCAAAGGTTAAAAAAAAAAAAAGGCAAGGTGATTCCAAGTTTAAAATAGTGCTGGAAAATGCACATCACATTCATGCAGGGGGAAAAGAGTATCTTACTGTCCACATCGAAGACAAAGGGCCACCCAAGGCAGCATGAGTATGGCTTAGGAGGAATGCCATTCTATAATCAATGGAGGGGCCACTCCCACTTCCCAGGCACCCCCCACCCCACCCGTCAGCAATGATTTGGGTGCACTCAAAGAATAACAGGCTATGTTTTGGTGCTCCCCTCTCACTAAGCACTTTAGGAATGCATATTAAGAGCCAAGAGAGCAGTGTGAGTGGAGGCGAAGGCATCAACACCTTCTGGGGAGATCAGGGGACTGTGAGCTCTTCCATAGGGATTTGTGTGCATTTTATCCTGGAGTCAAGGGAAGCCACTGAGAGTTTTAAGCTCCAAGATAATGCAGGAAAATTATTCTGCTGCTGGCAGAAGATGGATTGAGAGGAGGAAAGCCAGAAGCATCGACACCAGGTAGGCTTTGCAGTAGGCAAAAGATGGAGTAGACTGGGACTAAGGCCAAATTAATAAGAGAATAATAATAACACTTCCCATTTCATTTCCTGCTATAGACCAGGCACTGTGATAAGTGCTTTACATTTAGTACAAAACTTAATCTTCATTACTCTCATGTGAAAGGGGTACTATTAGCATCCCTGTTTTATAAAGCACCAGACGCAAAGAAGAATGAGGTGACAGTCCCACCTCCAGAGCGCGGAGGCCCAGGCCATGCCCCTTGCAGCATGGCAGGTGATATGAGGAGCGCAGGTGAATTCCAACACCCTGATTCTCCAGCGCCTGCTGACTATAAGCAATGGGAGAGGAGGAGGGGGGAATCTTAGCTTACTCATGTGTGGATGATGTGCATGGTGGTACAGGGACAGGAAGACATCTACCCTGATGTTAGCCACAATCCTGGGAGCCTGGGAGCAGCCATAGAAGAGAGAACAAGCTATAATGTGGCACTTCCCAGTGTCGTTTCTCAGCCGGGGTCTGTATCTGCGGACTCCTAGAAGGAGGTCATTGGGTGGGAAGCTTTGGGGATATGAACACCAGGCAAAGACATTCAAATTGGTATGTTTGGGCAGTTTTTCAGGAAGCGGGTCCACAGCTTTCATCACATTCTTGGAAGGTACTTTGTCAGCCTCCAAATGTAGAGAACCATTATATTACCTGCAGGACAGAGAGTGTATTCTTATTCTGCTAGCGTTTGATTCTCTTCTGCCCAGCATTGTGGCTGGGATAAAATAAACGTCACTACACATGGTGCATTGAAGGAATGCTGCAGTATGCAGCTATTAAACATTATGAGTGTTGTGCCACTTGGAAAAAAGCACATGAGGTGTTAAGCTCAAAAGACAGGCTTTTGCAATTAATAAAGAATCTGTGGTGATGCTTTGAGACTTGTATATGAACATCCTCTTTCCCCACAACTTTTGGTCCAATGGTTTCGGCATCCATCAATGATATTTATTTGGCTCATTTATTACATCAGGGTTGCTTCTATGTTTTCAATTGGCCTTTAAAAAACGGTTCTGAGTAGCAATATGGTATTTTAAAAAATGTGATGTGCTATAATTCAATACTGCCATTGTTCTTTTTGATGTTCAAATTGTCCAAAAATGAGGCCAGCAGGAGCCCTATCAAACTGACCTCTGTGGCCTTATAGAAAACTTCCTCCTTGGTGTTGTTTTGGTTTTTTTTTTTAAGCTCTGCTTTCCTTTAAGTCCAGCAATACATTCCAGCCTCATCTTGTACTTTCCCTGCCCAAGTCCTGGATTCAATCATTTCTTCCAGGAGCCCTAGTTCATTTCACTGGTGGATGGTATTTTAGAAACCAAAAATGGAAGAAAATATTCCTTTACAAAAAAGCTATCAAGTCACTACCTTAACTAGGTGATTAACTTGGCATCATCCCCAGTGGGACAAAAAAGGGATGTTACGAGCTTTATGTTGTCTCCTAATGTGTACACAACAGACCCAATGGTCTATTCTCCCACAAATGTCTAACCTAATTCTAATCATGAGGAAACAATCAGACGAACCCGGATTCTGGTCATTTCCACAGGACAACTGGCCTAGACTCTTTATACAGGTCAATGTTATTACAATGGAATATACTCAGTAGTAAAAAGATGAGGTTTTGCCATTTGTGAAAATATGGATGCACCACGTGCTAACTGAAATAAGTCAGAAAAAGATAAATACCCTATGATTTCACTTACATGTGGAATCTAAAAAAAAAAAGAGAGAGAGAAATGAATAAACAAAACAGAAACAGACCCACAGATACAGAGAACAAGCTGATGGTGACATTAATGAAAAGAAAAGAATGGGAAAGAGATCAATGTTCTTAAAAACTAAAACAAAACGAAACAAAACAGGGTGGTTTATTCAGATCAAAAGAAACTAAGGAAACATAATGTAGGGGTTCAGAACAAGTCACATCAAGATATACTTCTGTGGATTATTTTAAACTGAAGGCAACACAGACCCTGCAGGCTCATGAGAAACTTTTACCTCTCTCCTAAAGAAATTAAATTCTTTAAATTTAGGGCAGACTAGATGAAAGAAGGTGAAGAGATTAGCCAAACAACATATACGTATAACCCAGAGTCACAGAAAACAGTGGGGTGATGGCCAGAGGGAAGGGTGGGGTGGGAGCTGGGAGGAGGGAGGCAAAGGGGGGAAAATGGGAATATCTCAGCAGGAAAAATAAAAAAAAATAAATAAATAGCCCTGGCTGGTGTAGCTCAGTGGATTGAGCGCGGGCTGCGAACCAGGCATCGCAGGTTTGATTCCCAGTCAGGGCACATGCCTAGGTTGCAGGCCATGTCCCCCAGCAACCGTACATTGATGTTTCTCTCTCTCTCTCCCTCCCTCCCTTCCCTCTCTAAAAATTAAAAAAAAAAAAAAAAAAAAAGAACATTTCTAGTGTTAAAATAAATAAATAAATAGATGAAAAAGAGTATGTAAATTAGGGCCCGGGCCCATAATAATAGTTATCATCAGAAAAAACTTTTTATGGCTTATCTATATGGGAGGGTAAACTTCGAATTCCTGAATAAATGCTCCTCTTATCATCCTGCAATGACCTTCCTTTTCTGTGAAGCCCCAGGTACCTTACCTCACTCCTAGTGCAAATTGTCATATATGCACAGTTTCCCTTTCTGTATCTGAACCTCTCATGTATGTGGTGTTGCTGACTCTCTCAAGTATGTGGAATTCCCATAAGTATATACAGATCAGTCCAGAAAGTATTCAGCCACGTACTAGGAAAAATAGAGACCTTTATTGCAGAAGATACAAGATGCAAGAAACATTGTACATAGGACAATGATGCCTCAGTCCCCTTCAAAGTAGTCATTTTGGGACCTCACATAGTTCTCCCAATCACCATCAGTTCCCCATTGTATTTTCCTGAATCTCATTGATGATCTGAAATCTCTTCCCTTTCAAAGGTGATTTTAGTTTAAGGAAAAGCTAGAAGTCAGAGGTCACCAAATCTGGGATGTAGGGGGCTGAGTCACCTGGGTGATGTCATGTTCCACCAAAAAACTCTGCACAGGATGTGATGCATGGCATATTGTCATGATGAAGCTGCCAGTCACCAGTTGCCCATAGCTGTGGCCGTCTGAATGATCTGAATAGTTTCCACAGAGGAATATTCAAGCTTAACACAAAATTGGATGGAGATTTATTGCTCTACTCACTTAGTCATTTTGAATGCCACGGCCACACAGTACACATGCTCACTCAATGGCATCTATCTCCCCCACTGACTAGTACAATGAAGTCATCATTGTTCACGTATGTGCATTCCAGTCACCTCTCCTTGGCTGGCTGCCAGGTTACATCAATGGGGCGCAAACCATTTACATTAACAATGATTGGACTTTTTCCGGACAGACCTCATATGTAATTACATTTGGTTATTTTCTGTAATTAGTCTGCTTCGTGTTGATTTACTTATTATACCACCCAGAAGAACCTTGGAGGGTACAGGAAAGTTTCTTCTCCCACAAAATAACCAAATGAACCTTGAGTGAATCATTATTCATATTTTTTATTTTTAAAAAAGCTGAAAAAGACATTTGGGGTAAATGGATAGATTTAAATATGAACTGGATATTAAATGATGAATGTTAATTTTCTTAGGTGTGATAATGATATTGCAATTATGTGAGAAAATGCCTTTAATTTTAGAAAATGCGTGATAAGTATTTAGGGGTGAAGTGCTACGATGTTTTGCAACTTAATAGAAGTGATCCAGAAATAAACTGCTACACATACGCACAGAGAAGCAAATGTGGTAACGTGGTAACAACTGACGAATCTAGGTGAAAGATATACAACTGTTCATTCTACTATTCTTCCATCTTTCCTCTAAGTTTGAAGGGTTTCAAAATAAAAGAGTTGAAAAAATACATACGCACACATACATTCACTATTATGATTGCAACTGTTAAGAGAGTAATATATGCATATAGGATACAGACTGGAAGGAAATACTCAAAAAATGGGTACAGTTACTGTGTTAAGCTGGTGGGGTTATGGGTCCTCTTTTAAAACATATTTATTTATTTTATTAGAGAGAGGGGAAGGGAGGGAGGAAGCAAAGGAGAGAAACATTGATGTGAGGGAGAAACGTTGATCGGTTGCCTCTTGTATGCACCCTGACCAGGAGGAAGTGAACCCACACCCCAGGCATGTGCTCCGACAGGACAACACCCAACCAAGCCACACCCGTCAGAGCAGTGAGTCTTCTTTTTCATTTTCCAAACTTTCTGTAATGTTACATCTAGAATTCAACACAAAACACAATCTTCCCAGGCTAGAAGCCAGCACGCCACTTAATAGTTAAATCCAAATAGTCACCAAAGAGACGGCAGACACAATGGTGAATGAAACGGATGCCTTCTCTCCCTGACTGCTGCCAGAATTGAAAGTTAAAAGTTGGACGAGAAGGGTAAGCACTAAGGAGAGAAAGAAGTTAGATCCCAGGAGCACACAAGAGATCAGGAAATGGAACTGGCTCTGGTTATGTACTTCCTTTAAGGATCCTCGGGTTTATAAAGTACTTTCAACTTCTCAGTTGGGTCTGAAATGATCAAGCAAATATAAGTAACTTCCCTCCCATTGTTTCTGCATTAGCCTGCCTCCTGATTCACCACAAAAAGACGATTTCTCAGCCCTGGCTGGCGTAGCTCAGTGGATTGAGCGCGGGCTGCGAACCAAAGCATCGCAGGTTCGATTCCCAGTCAGGGCACACGCCTGGGTTGCAGGCCATGGCCCCCAGCAACTGCACATTGATGTTTCTCTCTCTCTCTCTTTCTCCCTCCCTTCCCTCTCTAAAAATAAAAAATAAAGTCTTAAAAAAAAAAAAAGACGATTTCTCTGCACAAGACAGAGTATACAGTGGGTGGAGACATGGAATCCAAGACCCTAAAATATAGGATAAAATGCTACTCAGATGTCTTAAGATTTCAATTTTATCCTTTTAACACCTATTTCCCCAAAGAGCTGCATTTCTATGAACTACTGGCTGAACACCATGGAAGAGCTTGGTATCCGGCGTAGCACGAGAGCCGTGTAAGCAAGAGAGTTTCTCTGTGACCTGACGAAGGGGCATGATAAATGCCAGCACTACAGAAACTGGAAGTTGTTTCTAAACTTGGTGTGTGGTGATTGTGCCTAAGAGCCTTGCAGGGTAGTCCCAAACACACATGTGCTGAAAAACAACCTCGGAACTTTAGCCTCTGATCCCTTTTCTGTTTCCAGTCGCTTAAAATGGAATTCTGAACAGAGATTGTGCTAGACACTAAACAACTCACAATTACAAGCACCTTTTATTACACAGTGGGGCAAAAGTAGGTTTACAGTTGTTTGTATGGACAATAATATAATAGTTAATAAATAATAATACAAAAATAAACTGTTTTGCATACTCACAACTGTAAATCTCCTTTTGCCACAACTTGTATATTTAGTATGTCTCCTAAAATGTTTTTCTTACAAGACATGAAATTATCTCATTCCATTACATCACAGGATAGCAAGGCCATACAAATTTGTGTTTACATTCTATACATGAGGCAAATTACATTTAGACACCAAGGGAGAGATATCAGCAAAGAATCACAATGATTTCTTTAATGTACCAGAAATTCCCATTGGGTTTAGTTAGCCTAAAAATAGTTTCTTAGATTCGTGCAAAAGAGTTAACATAGCAGGCCTGAGGCTGCTGTTTCTAGAAGGGTCTGCTTGCAGGGGAGCTGGGGAACTTGGCTTTCAGAATGTTTTCTCCACTACGAACTGATAAGGTCATTTCACTGGGCCTTGGCTGTCTATACAAACAATGTGATTTGTGGTAAACATTTGCTGTCTTTTGGGGAGTCTGGAATTTGAGTGGCTGCTAGGAAGAGAAAGGTTACGTGACTAGCTCCCAATAAAAACTCTGAACTCGGAGTCTCAAATGGGCTTCTCTGGGCACGTACATCACACACAGGTTGCTGCATTTTCACTGCCAGAGGGACGGTGAGCTCTGTGTGATATGTCGCAGGAGACAGGAGAACATAGGAAACCTGCAAACAGATTTCTCCAGACTCCACTTACACCTTTTTACTTTACTGATCCAGCTGTGTATGCTTACTCCATCACTGTAATAAATTTTAGCTGTGAGTACAACTGTATTCTAATTCCTTGTAGTGAATCATTGAATGTATGGGTAGTCTTGGGCGACCTCCAAAACCCAGACTCTTAGTTTGATTCTGCATATAACTTTTGATTAGCTTGTAAGCCTAAAAACTACTATGCTGAAACCATTATGCATCTTGAACAGACTATGCTAAAGTCTAACACTAGGTGGAATAGTTTTAATAATTGCTATCATTCTACATGTAGGGGAGTAGCCGAAAATTTAGCTCACCAAGTCTAGATCCCAAAACATCTGTAGTGCACCTTCCCGGGCACTAAAATATAAATGTTCTCCATGAGGCAGAATGCAGAGGTTATAGCTCAGGTGGATTTGCTCAAATGCAAGGATTGTTACTTTCTGGGCTTTAAAGATGTTGCCTGCACAGGTGCTACGCAGTTAAATATCATCAGCCAATTTCTGGGAAAGGAAGTCATTATTCTAGAGATCGTATTCCTTGTCACATTTGTTTAGGATTGATAACAGACAGTAATCTTGTTTGACAGAAATACAGTCCCACCTCAGCTCCCATTAGAGCCTGGCCATCAAAGCCATCATAGCCATCATTTGCTGTTCAATGCTCACTAATGCCGTGAAGCTGGGCACAGAGGACTTGAAGTGCACGGTTCCTCTGCAATCCTGGCGTCTGTCACTGGATTAATTCATGGTCACCAATCTTAGCTGAAAAAACACCTGGCAGGGTGTGTCAAGATTAGACTCAGCCCTGGCTGGCATAGCTCAGTGGATTGAGTGCGGACTGCGAACCAAAGCATCGCAGGTTCGATTCCCAGTCAGGGCACATGCCTGGGTTGCAGGCCATGGCCCCCAGCAACCGCACATTGGTGTTTCTCTCTCTCCCTCCCTCCCTTCCCTCTCTAAAAATGAATAAATAAAATCTTAAAAAAAAAAAAAAAGATTAGACTAGACTGTATCCATCCTCCCTGCTATCCACATTTATTACTTGAATGGGTAATTAAAAAAACAAACAAACAAATCCTGTGACCTAAGGAGTCAGGGAGACAGACATAAATAAGATGCTGGCTGCTCTTAAGGAATGCAGCAGTGTGTGCCTAATGCATAGGCATTCTCTGACAGCCACGGAAGTGTGTTAGTCAGTTGTAATTCCAGTATCAGTATCAAAGTTTTGTTAAAAGTTTTTCCTTGAGCGCGGGCTGCGAACCAGGCATCGCAGGTTCGATTCCCAGTCAGGGTACATGCCTAGGTTGCAGGCCATGGCCCCCAGCAACCGCACATTGATGTTTCTCTCTCTCTCTCTTTCTCCCTCCCTTCCCTCTCTAAAAATAAATAAATAAAATTAAAAAAAAAAAAAAAAGTTTTTCCTTCTCTCCAAGACATACTGCGTTTGGCTCAGGCGTCACTAGCAAGCAGTCACTTTTCTCAGAGACTACCAGTGAGCTTAGCTTTACCAAGAGACCACACCAGGCCCATGTGGGAGTCAGCAAGCTGGCCAGCACACAGGTGGCAGGCCACACACCCAGATACCATTCCTTTATTAGTTAATGCTGGCAAACAATCAAATAGTTAAGCATGAATTAGTACGTGTGAGTTATTTCTCCCAGCCATGTAACTTGCTCCACTGTTACCCTCCTCTCACGTGTGACCACTGACATAGTGCGGAGAGTGAAGTGGCTGAGAAGGGTCACAGCACACATTCGACGTGGGAACACACTGGCAGCTCCAGTCTGCTGCAGAAGCCGTGCAGCCTCGGAACACAGGAAGCAGCCTGCTCCTCACAGCAGGCCCGACTCCAGCTCCATGGGGCACAGCATAAAAACAAGTGCACCGGTTCAAGAGTGCAAGCAGTGATCATTAATTCAGTAAGACGCCTGACATGCAAAGTATATAAAGCTGTTCCCATATGAACACATAGTTAAACGAAATGCTAGGGAACTGTTAGGTTCTCTTAGCAGGCGATGTCGAAAATAAGCAGGCTTGTGTAACATGGGTACACACATACACGCCATGCACCCGTCCTAGGAATCCTCAACTGCAGTATCACAAGGGTTGTGGCTAGGATGAGGGTCATCAATGGCAGTCTTCTAAATACCGCATATCCAGTTGTTATGATACCAACTGTAGGTATGGTACTACTAACTTAGGTATAGTCTATGGTTCTGGCTGGTTCCTTCCACTCTTACAGTTATTGCATGTAGTATTCTTGGGTGAGAAGAAGTAAAATATTAATTCTCCCCAAATTAATATTGAAATGTAAAGAAATTTTAATGAAAATCCATAAAGGATTTTTAAAATCAAACCTGATTTATAAAATCATTGTACAATTCATCTGGAAGAGCAGCAAAATACCTCCCTAAAAACGTTAAATAATGATGAGAGTAGGGTATACAAGGGCTTGATTTACAATAATGCTATGATAATGAAAAGGGTTGTAAGGATTTGGAAATAAGAGGTGAAATCATTAATGAAACAACGGAAAGAAATCCCTGCAACAAATCTAAATTACTCAACTTACTAACAATTGAGGTGTGTGGGGGGGGAGCCAGATCTATACCTCAACACTACACCAAAAATAAAGTTAACATAGATTACAGATTTAAACTACTATTTAAAATTGAAACCATAAAAGTGCTAGTGAAAAAAAGCAGGTTATTACTTATATAAGCTTTTGATAAGGAAAGACTTTGCACGTGACATTAAAGGCAGAATTCATAAAAGTAAAAGATTAGACTATATAAATAAAGAATATATACATAAATAAGAACTACATGAAGTCCTTACTTAAAACTCTTTAAAGAAAATAAAAAGTACCATTGACAACTTAGAAGAAAACAAAATCGCTTTGAAAAAATATTTGCAACCTAACAAAGGATTAATGGCCTTTATGCATAAAGAGCCTACCAATCATTAAGAGAAAGGATATAATAGCAAAAGGAAAGGTAGGGCAAAGTATATGAACAGGCAATTCATAAAACAAAGAGCCAATAAAATATTCATATATATATATATTTATTAATCAAAGAATCCACAACAGAAAATCCTGTTTTTTCACTTATCAAAATAACAAAAAACATTCTAAAATAATGCCCACCATTAGCCTGATTTGGGGGCCGTGGTCTGCAACCCAAGTATGTGCCCCAACTGGGAATCAAACCTGCGATGCTTTGGTTCACAGCCCGCGCTCAATCCACTGAGCTACGCCAGCCAGGGCGATTAAATCATTTTTATTAAGAGAAAAAGTTGCAATTGTTAGAAAGGAAAAATGATTCTTCGCTTCAAAAAGAAAGCTTACAATGATATTAAATTTTATGAGAAACCCCAGGTATTGATAACTGCATCTTGGGTCATTGTAAAGAGCAGGAAGCTGATTACCTGGAGGACAGTTTGCATCCCTGTTGGAGGAAGGCATTCAGGTTCCCAGTTGCTGCGAGTAAGAGGCCCAGGTATGGAGGGGAAGGCTTCATCGGCCTAGAAGAAAACTCAGGATGGAATTGGACACCAACAAAATAAGGGTGATCTGAAATGAGAACAACCACAATATGATTGAAGCAAACCCAAGAAATACTCTGATGGTCTTATCTTTGAATCAGAAATTCATTCAGTGGTGAGATGGGTTATTCGACTTGTTATCATCATAGCCAGTTACTTTCACAGTCCATCTTCACAGAATTTCAAATTGCGCAACGCATCTCACCTCATAAGAAATTCAACATTTTATTTGTGGAAGGTGGTGTTAAAATGAGCAACATTAAGCACAAAATTTTCAATGGGAAATTGAATGAATTCTGCTTTCCCAATATCTGCGTGCTTTTTGAAGGCCATTCATAGACTGTCCTTGGGCCCGTTTCCACGGTATCCCTCACACTTGACTAACTACAGGTCATACTCTGTCTTAGATGGCTTCAGACCATTTTCTACAAGGTCTTCTTTCCCAAGGTAAGGGTCCCTCGGGAATGCAGCAAGCACAACTGCTTTTCTAGTCGCAGCTTTAAGGTGGGTATCAATCATAGGCAGCGCCATGAAACTGAAACTGAGCTCAGCCTATGCCAGTAACTTATCCGTTGTGACGAACAGTCTGAGTGATAAAAGGATGGCCTTTCAAAATGTTCACACTGCTTATGGGGCAAGGTGGCAAGAGTCCATAATTTTTAAAAACTTTTTCTTCCTTATACTTTTATGTATCGTGTGAAGCTTTACAATGAGCATATATTACTGGAGGGGGGGGGAATTAAGCTATTTTCATATTGAGAGTTGTAAGAATCCCCTATATGAGCAATTCAAGTTCTCCTAGATGTATAAGAATAAAAAACTAGTTTTTCCCCACTACTTTTTAAAAAATATATTTTATGGATTGTGCTATTACAGTTGTCCCATTTCCCCCCCTTTATTCCCCTCCACCCTGCACACCCCCTCCCACCCGCATTCCCCCCTTTCATTTTATGTCCATGGGTCATGCATATAAGTTTTTGGCTTCTACATTTGCCATACTATTCTTAACCTCCCCCTGTCCATTTTCTACCTACCATTTATGCTACTTACTCCCTGTACCTTTTCCCCCTCTCTCCCCCTCCCACTCCCCTGCTGATAACCTTCCATGTGATCTCCATTTCTGTGATTCTGTTCCTGTTCTAGTGGTTTGCTTAGTTTGTTTTTGTTTTTAGTTTTTAGGTTTGGTTGTTAATAACTGTAAGTTTGTTGTCATTTCACTGTTCATATTTTTTATCTTCTTCTTTTTCTTAGATAAGTTCCTTTACTATTTTACATAATAAGGGCTGGTCCAATAAGGTTATTTAAAGCTTTACTCTACAAAATGGTAGCCCGTAGCTGCATGCCGGCTATTTGAATTCATTCCAGTTAATTGAGTATGTTTCAATACTCAGTAGCCTCATATGGTTAGTGGCTACCATATTGAACAGGGCAAAACATTCGGTCATTGCAAGTTCTATTGGACAGCTCTGAGTCCAGAAAAACCCAGTATAGAAATCCTCTACTTCACATCTAGGAAGGAACCTCCTTTAATCAGAGGAACACTTAGGAATGAAAGCTTGATGAGAGGAATGCCACCTTCTCTCAGGAATGTGTCCCCTGAAGAAAAGTAGAAGAGAAATCATCCACACTTAGAAAAGGAACTAAGCAATGTAGCTTTAAATTTAAGATGCAATGAATCTTACAGCACAGCAGCTAGTGATGTCGGTGAAAGAAGCAGACCATTATTGAGCTTTTGTATCACTACAGACAGAAGCTGAGCAATGGATCATGTTATTGTCAGGGACAAAACGTTTAAATGAATGCATCATTGCTTTGAATCACTTTATCAAAAAAAACCCTATGTTAATATGAGGAAAGAGACTATAAAGTTTTTATTTTGATGACGTTCTATCAGTCAGATGAAGTCTTTTACATAATACTCTTAATTACTTTGAACCAAATTCTGACATTGTACTAATCTCAAGCTTTATTGTTCCATTTAGAATTGCTTTAGTAATATAGGGATTAGTGGATATGCTTCTAAGTGGTAGCTAAGATTCAAATCTTCTGGGGACTTTTTCTGTGTGTGTGTGTGTGTGTGTGTGTGTGTGTGTGTGTGTGTGAAACAAGTGTTTTGGCTCCCTGACTTTTAATATGCTTATAATTACACAGCCTGACAATTTCACAAACATGTGGATTCAGTAGGTCTGGGTTGGGAGCTGAGGCATTTCTTTATTATATTAAATATTATATATTATTATTATTATATTAAATATAATAGTTTTTTAAATGTATTTTTCCCTTAACATTTATTGCCCTTATCTCCCGTTCCCCCCACAATTCCCACACTGTTGTTCATGTCCATGAGTCCCTTGTCCTTTTTGCTTGATCCTTCCATCCCTCCAACCATCCCCAGAGCTGTCATCCTACTCTCTATCTATGAGTCTGTCTCTATTTTGCTTGTTAGTTCACTTTGTCCATTAGATTCCACAAAAGAGTGAAATCATGTGGTATTTGTCTTTCTCTGACTGGCTTATTTCACTTAGCATAATGTTCTCCAAGTCCATCCATACTGTTGCAAAGGGTATGATGCCATTCTTTTTTACAGGCAAGTAATATTCCATTGTGTAAATGTACTGTGGTTGTTTTATCCAGAATTTTCCTTAATAAAATGAATTACCTGTGGTCAGCTTTTAAAAATTGCAAGGTTTTATAGAAGCTGGCTCTCATTTCCTTTGCAACCCACATGAAATTTGAAAGTGTCAAAGGGAATCTAAAACCTTATAAAGAAAGAGGCTTCTAACACTTGCTGACAATAATGAGAAACAGAAGAATTAACAGAGAATAGGTATTTGAACCAAGTAAACAAATAGTGGTCTCATTAAGAAAGTCTCCACCCTCTCACTAACTTGCCCTGATCCACACTATACAATTCTAAATGGTGGGCCTTTCCATCTTAGAAAGCTATAGGAAATACATTCTCATTCTAATTCAAGAGTTTAACATGGATTGATCATCTTAAGTGGAAGGTCCAATGAAAATAAAGGGACAATAAAATCCCACAGGGGTGGTGGCAGAAGGAGGCAATGACCTGGTTTGGCCCCGGCCAGTTCAGGTACTAGCTGGATAGCCCTGGGCAGTTATTTTAACCTCTTTGCACATTGAGCCTGCTTCTTGGGAATAACATCCCCTGCCTTGTAAGTTACTAAGGCATGCAGGAATCCCTAGCAGGGGGTCTAGTGAAGCATCAAGTGAGATAGACTCAATGCCCATTCCTTTCCTTCTTTCAGGGTCCAGGTAACATGCTACTATGTTCAAAAAAGCCTTTTCCAACTTCAATTCTCCTCCCTGCTCAGGACCGAACAGATTAGACACAGAAAAGGAAAGGGACAGAGAAAAGGAATTTGAAGCAGAGGACAGTGACATGGACTAAGATGGAGAAAGAAGAAAAGTTGGAAGAGGAATAAGCAGTCCAGGTTATCTGGAGCCTAAAGGATATAGATTGAAAAAGTACATTCTAGAAAATCATGCTACTATTTGTAGAGTGTCCTATACATACCAAGCATTCAGTAAATGAGAGTGGGTTATCCAACAATGCGGTGTCACATACATTGCATTGTCAGAGCCCTGTCCTCATTAGGAGTCATCACACCCTAGGACTAGGGTGACAGGGACGGGTATGCAATTCCAAACATGATCTTTCCACAGATGGAATCTATGGGACTTGACAACTGATAACAAGTTGGGAGTACGAAGGGGAAAAAGAGCTAAATAAGTCCAATTTCAAGCATGATGGCCTGGAACAGTGGTTTTCAACCAGGGGTGCAAGTGTGCTTCAGGAGCATTTGGCAATGTCTGGAGATGTTCTTGAGTGTTGTGCTTGGAGGGCGGGGCAGGCGGTGCTACAGGCACCCAGTGGGTAGAGACCAGGGATGCTGGCAAATTTCCCACAGTGCTCAGGATGGTGCCTACCGTAAAGAATTACCCTGCGCCAAATGTCAGGGGTGGCGAGGGTGAGAAACCCTGGACAAGGAGATGGATGGAACCTTAGCAGAAATCGTCAAGAGGAAGAACTAGTTCGGAGAGCAGGTAAATTTAGTTTCAAATAAGTTCAGTTTGAAATCCTAGGGAAATAATCACATAGACAAACAGGTAAAACAGGCACCTGAAAAGGTTAAATTCAAGTTGGTTAAATGACGTGTATATGCATGGGTCTAGAACAGGGGGTGGGCAAACATTTCTGTAAAGAGCCAAATAGTAAACAATGTTAGGCTCTGGGGACCAGAAAGTCTCTTTTCCATCTACTCGCCACTGCCATTGTAGCAGAGTAAAAGGAGCCACACACAGTACACAAACTGCGCTCCAATAAAACTACTTACGGATACTAAAATGTCATATACTTTTTACATTTTACAATCTTATGATGTGTTTTTCAGCCATCTTAAAATGTAAAAGCATTCTTAGATCATGACCAGTACCAAAATAGTCAGCAGGCTGAATCTGGGCCACCCGTCAAAGTCTGCCAACCCCTGGGCTAAAATGTCAAGAGAACTGGGACCAGCTGTAAGGATGGGCTGACCTTGTCTTTGAAGCACTGAGTGAGAACACTGTCCTCTGTCTTGTCAGTAACACATGTATAGTTTGTGCCTATGTTGCCGAAGGGTGCCCCAGCCCAGTGCAGCCACAAACAACTTCATCAGTGATCTGCCTCAACAGAAGTCTGATGCCTTTGTGCTGTGTTCGGTCTCACTAAGAACTCTGAGTGCGGTGTCTGGCCCACACTTGACCATGCAGCATGAGCAATAGGGAAAGACAGACAGCAGCTGAAGGGTCAGGTCCCACATACAACAGATGTCAACACCAGTCACCAACACTGGCAGGGCTTTGGGCGACTGTCCCTGAAAGGAGAGACAAAGCAGAGTGCTACTCAACAGAGGGCTGCTGTCCTTCCCAGAGTGCCTAACCTAGAGGCTGGCAACAGGAGAAGGGGGCAGGAACAGAAGGAAGCATACTATTAGTAGAACTGGTAGACCAGTACATCATGGTAGAGTAGGGTCATACTAATAGGCCCACAATTATTAGGGATGCCAACAGTCTGTTTTCTCGCATACTTTATATTTAGTAGACATTACTTATAACTAGTTGCATAGCTGTTTCAAAGTAGGGAGGAAAAGAAAGAGACCAAACAAAACGGGTCTCAAGTTACAGCTTCATATGCCTACAGTCCACAAAAAGATGTTAGCTCAATACAGAAATTTTCAAAAATGAAGCACTCACTTACTTGCCAGTTCAATGATTTCCATCCTCTCCCCATCAACATCCTGACCCACAAAACTTAAGTCACTCTGCTCAAACTGACTGATCAGGTTAGGGTTCACCTGCAGGAATAAGAAATTAAATGTCTTAGGGCAGCACAGCAATACAGACATATCAGCTTGGTAAAAGGCCCTCCCCCAAGGAGGTGGGTTTTCCATTTTGGTGATGCTCTAACTCGTACTTAATGACTATATTCAACCCCTAAAGCCAATTTTTAAATCCGTGATGAATCTGAAAAATAGTCTAATCACAGCTTTTAAGTTTGGGAGGCCACCTTCTTTCACCCAAGATGAGATTCATAAAGTGGGACTGTGACACAGACATTTTGACTTGGGACCTTGAGATCAGCTATTTACAGCCATTCCCATATTTGTGTCTTGCTTTGAGATATGTATAAAATTAACTGTCTCTCCCCAAATCACAAATCTGCTTGAAGATTGAAACAACCTTATTTACCTTATGACTAACCCCAATGCTTTCCTTATGTATAGTTACATAAAACCTCTAAAAAGAAGCTTAGAGCAAGTTTTCTACTAAAATACTGCTTATAGCCCCAGCTGGTGTGGCTCAGTGGATTGAGGGCTGGCCTGTGAACCACTGAGTCACCAGTTCGATTCCCAGTCAGGGCACATGCCTGGGTTGTGGGCCAGGGCCCCAGTTGGGGGCGCACGAGAGGCAATCACACATTGATGTTTCTCTCCCTCTCATTCTCCCTCCCTTCCTCTCTCTAAAAATACATAAATAAAACCTTAAACAAAATAAAATACTGCTTATAGATGACATCTCGGTGACCGTGCTCATGGCCCTTTCCCTCACTCATCACCAGCTTTTCCCCAAACTTCTCAGCCTCTCCTGCACTGAAAGCACCTCCTCATCTAAAGCCAAAGTCGGGACCCCTATCCTTCTCAATCTCAGCCACATTTGCTTCTGTTTTCTTTTTTAACGTTAGGCTACTTCTCAAATTTGTAAACTTTTTTCTTTATTAAACAGCTTCATTGAGATATAATTCATATGCCTCACAATTCACCCATTAAAATGGTACAACTCAGTGGTTTTTAGTATATTCACATAGGATTCAACCATCCCCACAATCAATCCAAAATATACCCTACACGCTTTTTTTTTTTAAGATTTTATTTATTTATTTTTAGAGAGGGAAGGGAGAGGGGGAGAGAGAGAGAGAAACATCAATGTGCGGTTGCTGGGGGACATGGCCTGCAACCTAGGCATGTGCCCTGACTGGGAATCGAACCTGTGATGCCTGGTTCACAGCCCACGCTCAATCCACTGAGCTACGCCAGCCAGGGCTACCCTGCACTCTTTAACCATCATTTTCCCCACCTCATCACCCATCAGCCCTAGCAACCACGAATCTACATTCTTTCTCTTTAGATTTGCTTATTCTGGACACTTTGTGTTAATGGCATCACACAGGATGTGGCCTTTTGTGACAGGTTTCTTTCACTTAGCATGTTTTCTAGGTTCCTCTATGTTGTAGTATGTACCAACATTTCATCCCCTTTTGTTGTCAAATAATATTCCATTGTATGGATATACCACATTTCATTTGCCATTCATTAGTGGATGGACATTTGTGTTGTTTCCACTTTTTTGGCTATTATGAATAATGCTGCTATGACCATTTGTGTACAAGTGTTTGTGTGGATGTATGTTTTCATTTCTCTTGGTTAATTTCATAGAAGTGGGACTGCTAGGTTGTATAGTAAGTCTATGTTCAACCTTTCGAGGGACTGTCAGACTCTTTTCCAAAGCTGCTCCACCATTTTCCATTCCCACCAGCAATGTATGAGAGTTCTAATTACTCCACATCCTCACCAACACTTGTTATTATCCATCTTTTGATTATAGCCATCCTAATGCGTGTGAAGTGGTATCTCTTTGTGGTTTTGATTTGCATTTTCCTGATGACAAATGATGTCTATCTAGATCCCTTGTCATTATTTATTATTAAGTTCTAAGAATTCTTTACATAGTCTAGATACAAGTGGCTTGCCTGATACATTATTTAACCTATAATTATTTGTATTTGTTATCTTATTTTTTGTCCTCTCTGATTAGAATGTAAGCTCCCCAATAGGAGAAAGACCATGTGTGTCTTTGCTATTTTCGCCTTCATTGCATATTATATACAAAATCAGTATGAAGGAATGAATGACCATACTGTGGTGTACATGGTAGTTCTTACACCTTCTAGCCACCACTTAGGCAAAGCAGATCAATAGTTCTTGCCCCACTTGTAGAGCCAGTTCCTGATGGAAATAAGACCAAAGATGGCCTATACTCAGCAAATTATTTTCTATTGTGGGTAGCCTACTCAGCATCAATTCCCACCAGTCCTCCCGCAAAACAGAACCCTGGGCTTGATCTGGTATCTACTCTACACCCACATAGCCCATGGGACTCCATCTCCTCTGCTCTTTCCCAGAGGCCCACTTGTAATCACTGGGGTTCCTTGCACTAAGCATCTGTATTCCACAGTAATTCAGTGTGACAGCATACCTCATACCGATGTCTGTGTCTTTCTTCCACAAAAGGAACATCCCCATACAGTTTCCCTGTAACGATTCAAGAGTGAAATTAATATTGGAGTAATCAGCTTTGGAACCACACCCATGGCATATGTGTGGGGAAAGTCTCTTTGATTTCTATCAGAGGCCTAAAAATAAACTAGACTCCAGATAGTAATCTAGATTTTCTTCTCTTACAATACGGGACGGCAATGGCTTCTTTGAAACCCTGAAGCAATTCTCGAGTAAGCCATCACATCACATAATGGGAAGCCTGCCATTACGCCAATCCCCCGTGGACTACAGCAGATGTGCCCTCCTTTTACACACCTACCTGCAGGACTCAAAGACCGAGGAACGACCACACCATTGCTTCTATGTAGATTCATAACAAGTTTCATTTTACAAAAGAAGAAAATGAAACCAAAGGAAGAGAAATAAAACCAAAACACTTGTCCAAATCCCTGCCATGCTGGTAGCACAGAATGGCCTTGAGCCCAGGTCTCCTCCCACCTGACCCCATGCTTTTTCCACTACACACTTTCACGCAGTACTAGCCACACTGCTTCACACACCACCCTAAAAATATGCCTGTACTTTGCCTTGGCCAGGTGGCTCAGCTGGTTGGAGTGTCGACCCGTACACCAAAAGGTTGCGCATTTGATTCCCAATCAGCGCACATACCTAGATTGTGGGTTCGATCCCCAGTTGGGGCGCATATGGGAGACAACCAATTGATGTTTCTCTCTCACTCTCTCTGTCCCTTTCTCTAAAAAAATCAACAGAAACATATCCTTGGGTGAGGGTTTAAAATACATATGTTCCTGTCCTTTGACTCTAAAATTCAACCTCTAGGAATTTACCCCAGAAACAAGGACAGAGATATAACCACAAATACGCTCACTGCTGCGTTATTTAACAGAAAACAATTGGAAACAAGCTGAGCATTCAGGAATAAAGGACTGCTGGATTAAATGAACACATTTATACCAAGGTTCTTAACTAGGAGTGTGTGGCTGAGAGTCACATGTGGGGCTTATTAAACATGCCTCTCTTGCCCTGGCTGGTGTGGCTCAGTGGGTTGAGCACCAGCCTGTGAACCAAAGGGTCACTGGTTGGATTACGGGCCTAGAGCGCATGACTGGGTTGCGCGCCAGGTTCCTAGTGGGGGGCGTGCAAGAGGCAACCACACAATAATGTTTTTCTCCCTCTCTCTTTCTCCCACCCTTTCCCTCTGCTTAAAAATAAATAAAATCTTAAAGAAAAAAAAAAAAACAACAACCATACCTCTCTTTCTCTGAATGTGCTACAGCATCTTGGGTGTGACCTATTTTGGCAATAGGCATGGCAATCAGTGGGATGGCCAGTGACTACAATGTCAAGTCCATCACCAGACACCTCTCAGGAACAGGCCCTACTGGAGCAGGTGGACAAGCAGGACAGCCTGAGTGCTGAGTGGGTTATAGCACAGAGACAGTAGGAGGGGCCAAGGACAAGTCCCTCAGCAACAGCCCTCAGGATGCAGACCCCAGGCACACAGCCAGGGGACAAAAGGACCCGCCAGCGGTGCTGGAACACATTGTCAAACCCAACAGAATTGGGAGAGCTGTGCTCTCAATTCAACAGGCAGGAGATCAGCACACTCTCCCAGATGTCACAAAGCTGAGGAACAGGATGTTTCTACCAAGAGAGACCAAATGCCTGGTGTCTGGTTTGAGATTTTGACTTGCAAATTGGTTGTATTCTCATATGACTAGCATGCTCAATTACCATGACTGAACTTCTATTTGCAATTCTGCCCATATAGACTGAGCTCCCTGGTGATGATCTTAATGGCAGTGAGTATTTAGGTATGTGTTTTAGAAAAAAAACAGGGATAGTGGGGGCAGGAAGCTCCTTTGAGGGAACTCCAGCATGCCACAGAAAGGGGGGTCATTTGAGACAGAGCCCTGGTACTCAAACTATCAGTTCATAAAAACTAAAGGAAAAATAAAACATAATAGCACGGTAATGCCCAGTTGGAAAAATGGAAGCACATCTACCACCATGAAGTTATAGGAAAAAGCAGCTGAAAGATTTGGACCCAATTTTGAGAGGATTCTGACTCCCTTATGACCTCTGACTTTGTGATTAACCTTTTCACCTCTAGTCCCAAATCTCTTCTCTGTTTCCTTCATTACAACACATGACTTAGCAAACTCAATAACAGAGCCTGCCAATATTAACAGAGATGTTGAGGAAAATGGGAACAATCTACAAATTAAGATATAAGACATTAAACTTCGAGTCATTAGGACTAGCACGATAACATGTGAACTTTGAGACTGCATGACCTACGCCTGCTGTCTGGCTTAAGGCAAACGCTGTGTTTGCTAAGATATCTCAGGTGACAGAAGAGGGAGCAGGTACAGTGGCTCTGGAGCTTGGACCACCTGGCTTTAAATTCCACCACAGCATTTAATGGATGTGTGGCTTGGGCAAATGACTTTACCTCTCTGCCTCAGCTTCCTCATCTGTAAAATGGGCGTTATGATAATCTCTAGTGCATAAGACTGTTGGAAGGATTAAATACAGTAAATGAAAATATGTGACGTGCTAGAACAGTAAGTAAACCATGAGATTGCAACTGTTATCTCTAGACTATGAAATCCAAACAGAAGAACTGCAGCTGCACAAGATAACAGACAACACAGGGAACTAGCCCCACAATTCTTGAGACTAGTGCCTAACCCGTAAGTAGGTACTCAATAAATATTCGTTGAATAAATGAAGCATTTATATACATATATTACATGGTATATAATGAAACATGTTTTCAGGCCTTTGGAAATGCTACTTTCTACATTCAAAATCTATCTTGATCACTCATATGTCTGTAAAGAATGAACTTGCAAAATTAATCCATTCCTTGTCCATGAAAATGGGGGAAAAAATAAAGTTTCCTTTAGAACCTTATGCTGAGAATCAATTCAGAATGTTACCAGTTCAGTTTTATTTGAAAACATCTTTTTTTTTTTTTAAACAATTTTTTTTTAAGATTTTATTTATTTATTTTTAGACAGGGAAGGGAGAGGGAGAGAGAGAGAAACATCAATGTGCGGCTGCTGGGGGACATGGCCTGCAACCTAGGCATGTGCCCTGACTGGGAATCGAACCTGCGATGCCTGGTTCGCAGCCCGCGCTCAATCCACTGAGCTACGCCAGCCAGGGCCTGAAAACATCTTTAAAAACAAAATAAAACAGGGAATGCTCCTTCCAGGACTCTGGCACCAGGGATTCTGGTTTGGTTAGTCTCAGGAGAGTGCGGGCGTGTGGGGTTTTACAGAGCTCCAGGAGTGACTCCCCCATGCATTCGTGGTGAGGAACCACCCACCGATCTACATTGTCCCCAAATACGCTCAATAGGAAGAAAATCAGGCAAGGTGCTAGATACTGTCGCGTGGAGAATGTATCTCGGTGTGTAGTAAAAAGACCGAGGGGTAAAAACACCACGTCCTTATGAGTGGTTCTCCAGATGGATTTATTGAGTACACCCGCCATGTGATAATCCTAGGCACTGGATCTTCCTTTCTGTCCTACTCTTTTTGGAGACAAAATAAAATGCAACAGATATTAACTGCACATAAACTCGATGTTCACTTAAGAAGCAACTGTCAGCAAAGCTTTGGAGACAGACAACTGATAGAGGTCTTAGGACCAATGAAATACTGCCAATGTAGGCAGCAAGACACCAATAATGTGCATAACAGGGTTATCAGAAACAAAAAACTCTGCCAAATTACACCATTTCCTTCTCAAATGTGCTACTGGGTAGATTCTGTCTCATACATAATATGTCTTTAACTCATTAATGGTCCTGCCCACCCCCACCTCTGTGTTAGTAATTCTGCAACTGAATCTGATGTATTCCTCCTTTGCAGAGTCAAAATTCTCTCTCCAAAAAGCTATACAAGCTAAAAGATAGAAAGGATCCAAATGACCTTGGCAGATGACAATCCCAAGAGGCTGCCTAGGGTGCAGATTTTCAGTATATCTGGATTACACAATCTTGGCAGATAAACATTTTAAATTTTTTTAAAGATTTTATTTATTTATTTTTTAGAGAGGGAAGAGAGGGAGAAAGAGAGAGAGAGACGAACATCAATGTGCGGTTGCTGGGGGCCGTGGTCTGCAACCCAGGCATGTGCCCTGACTGGGAATCGAACCTGCAATGCTGTGGTTTGCAGCTCGAGCTCAATCCACTGAGCTACACCAGCCACGGTGACATTTTAAATTTTTAAGCAAGTTGCCAACATTTATTTATTTTTTTTTAAAGATTTTATTTATTTAGTTTTAGAGAGGGAAGGGAGGGAGAAAGAGAGAGAGAGAGAGAAACATCAGTGTGTGGTTGCTGGGGGCTGTGGCCTGCAACCCAGGCATGTGCCCTGACTGGGAATCGAACCTGCGATGCTTTGGTTCGCAGCCCGCGCTCAATCCACTGAGCTATGCCAGCCAGGGCTAAGTTGCCAACATTTAAAAATCAGGAAATCTCCCAACATCCAAATTCTCTTGAATATTGTTGGCAATGGTGAATCCACAGTTCATGCAACTATCACCTGTAGCACTTATACCTTTGATGGGACAAAAGCTTATCCATTTGTCCCAGTCGCCACTACTCGGTATTGCCTCTTTAACCCTGATTGCAGCTGCTACTGACTGTTGAGCTTAAGCTATGGCATTTCTCCTGCTTGGAATGTTTGACACATTTGCATTCCCTACCTGGTCCTGTTGGCCCAGCTGCTCAGCCCAATGTTCATTCAGTGCTCATTTCTCACCTCAAGCCACGCACATGATTTCATCATGGCTTTCAGAAGCCAAGGGTGGGGTCTTCACTTTCTGTACCCCCTTTTCTCCTCCCACAAGACCCTGCTCTTGAAACCTGAGGAACCCTATCTCGGGCTTTCAGCATATGAAAGCTTTCAGCTCTGCAAGGTCTTTGGGTTTTGCCATTCCCTTGTTTGATTAAGGTCCAGTCATTTAGTATAATGAGGTCTTCAAGAATTCAGGCCATGAAATCAACTCAGTGAGTTTCTAACAAGTGACTTAACCTTCCTAAGATTTCCTTTTGTCATGCAGAATGAAGCTGGGTCCTACACAATGTCTTAATCACTGGTGCTTAGAAAGTGCATCCAGGCCAGCCACTATTTTTCTTTCTCTTCATTTATTATTTTGGGATTTTTGTTTATCATCCTTTTAACTTCTATAAAAGATCTTACTCCATTGAAGTATCTAAACTCCTCCTCTTTCCCTAATTTTATTTTTCATAGTCTGCCTTTATCTCTATTTTCGAGTATAAAAATGCTAATTTTCTTCTTTAAAAATGTTAGTTCTTGCCTTTAACTCTACCTTGCAGTGTCACCTTCTTTTTTAGTATTTGTGTCTCCCCCGCAACATTTAGTATTTTTATCCCACTTTTAACATTGCTTTTCTTAGGTTTTCTAGTCCGTATTAGCAGGTGTGGAGCAAGGAGAGCAAAGCAGAGGGACTGGAGAGAACCTGCAAGACAAAGGGGCTGTCTTGCTCCCCCTGTCCTCGGGCTCAGCCCTTCTCCCCACCCCCTGCCCTAGATGGACCCCATTCTTAATACTAGGTGACTAACTGAAGTTGACTCTGAGCTTTGGGAGAATCACAGGTCAATACAATAAACCCTTCACACTATGATCCTAACAGCTACACGAGAACAGAGCTTTTTCTGTGCCAAGCACTGTTCTAAGAATTCACGTGTATGACGGATTTAACCCTCGCAAGAAGGTTACAAGGCAGGTGCTATTCTGATGTCCATTTCACAGATGCAGAAACTGAGGCATACTAGCTAAGGCCTCTGATGGGCAGTATGGTCCCAGGGGCTGGGCTGTCAACTACCCCACTAGTTCTGCTGGGTAAAGTGCTCAGAACAGTGTTGGTTTAGTGAGGGGGATGTAAATACCATCTGTTGTTATGACTAAAAGAGCTACGTCTCAGACCGAGGAACTGCTGCATCAACAAATACAGCTTAGCAAATGGTTTCCCTAGCAAAAGGCAGGAGGAAGCAGGGCAGAGAGCCACCTGCAGTGTGGACCATCCATGGGGAGACGAGGAGGCCCACCAGCTGGCACACTCCTGTCACAAGACCCCACCATGCTCCTTTCAAATTTGTGCCTCAGCATGATAGATTACTGTGGCAGAGACTTTCAACACCCCTAAAATCCCTGGCGACCTCTTTTAAACTGTTCTGTAAATCACCTCATTAACCCAGCTAAGGCTTCTTGCAAAGCATGATTTTTTCCCCTTAAATCCCCAAGAATGCAATCACACCAGGAACTAGAAGCTGTTTTTCTCTATCAATGCTTTGATAAGACATAGGAAAGCAAAAACGATTTTTCCCGACCAGGAAAATTTGTCTCCCCTTATCCTCATTTCTCCTTCGAATTTGAGATTGAACCACTCTGAATTTCCAATACCATGAATTTTACCCAGCTCCTTAACACTGGGATTCATTCAGTACCTTCTCAATTGGCCTCTTGCCTCCATTTTCTCAGAACAAAACTCTTTGGTCTTACAGTAAAGCAGAACCAAGAGTTTAGTCAAGTCCTTCTCCTCCTTATGAGAAAATGGAAAGAAGGACCCCTCAAATTAAGTCTTTTCCTCAAGTATTCCATTTCTACCTGCTCCACTGGCCTCCCGCACCCTAGACTCTGCCACAGTGCCTGTGGCATCACCCAGACGAGCTCTCCCCAACTTTCTCTGCCAGCGTCCAGTCAATTCTCATTGTCCCCATGTCAGCTGCCCTGAAGATGAGGGTCATCATCTCAGAACTCTGAATGGGAAATCACCAGGACCTGGTCCCCAGTTGTGTATGGTGACCTGCATGGGGTTCTGATTCCTTCCAGTGTGTCCTGGTGTGACATCCTCCACTAGTCTGGACACTCTTAGAGGGCAAATGGCATCCACTCACTTTTAACGATGTCCCTCCTGCCCCGCCCAGCACAGTGCTCAGGGGCTGGCCCTTTCCCTCTTATGCTTCCCAGAGAACTCAGGGCTTCTCTGTATCCTTCCACCCTTGATCCTAAAGGCAAGGGTACCCTAATCATTTGGATGCTGATTTGGAGAGCAGACTTACACAAATTGCATATAGAATTCAGACTGCTTTAAACTGGGTTTACTCTAGCATTCCTACCAGTGCACACGCCCAGGAGTGTGCTATATTCAAACATATTACCTGGCTGGTCCAAAAAACACGTTCTTTCTGGTGGGTGGCACTTTGGTTTGAAAACCACACTTGGCACAGAGAAAGACTTGCTTCCACTCCAGGGCAAGTCTTGGCAACATGTCGGGGACCTAACCAAAAAATGTAAGCCTGGAGCCTGCAAGTGTAACACTTTGGAAACACATCAAACAAGTTGTCAGCTGTTCCCTGAATGAGCTCTGAACCTCGTCTGAATTGCTTTGTATTTTATCTTCTCATCCCTCATGCTCAGCTGAGCCACAGGCAAAATGATCAAGTTTACTTTGCAATCTTAAAACCCCCTAATAACATGTTCCTCAGTACTCTCCCTCCCCTCTCACCTGAACCTGACCCCCTCCATCTCTAGCCATGCCTCATTCTAGATTTTCCACCTTTAAAAGCACCCCATTTAATGCTTCCCTGCTCTGTGCCATTTCTCCCTGCTTTTCAAAAGTCATCTAATGAGTTAATCAACCAAGTAAAGGTGTCACTATAAGGAGATAAGTCCTACCATTTACATTCCCAGCTAAAATGTGGGATTTTTTTTCAGATTGAGGTACAATTTACACGCAATAAAATATACAGATCGGAAGGGTAAAGTGTTGGGAAAATGTAAGAATCATAAAATGTGTGTTTTGCGAGTTACATTTTGGAAACTGATTGTAATGGTGGGCTTTGAAGCCAGGGTGGTTACCCTGCCTATTTCTGTTCCTTCCTTGAACTAAGAATGGTTTTTACATTTTTATGTAATTGAAAAAAATAAAAAATAATAATATTTCATTATACATAAAGGTTTATTGAAACACAGCCTCGCTCTTCCATTTACATATTTACCTGTGGCTGCTTTTACACTACAAGAGCAAAGCTAAGCAGTTGTGACAGAAATATTGACTACCTAGCTGTTTGCAGACACCTGGTTTAGACCATTTAGGCAATAGAGTTTGGGCAGGTAAATCACACCCTCCCCGTGTTTAAATGCTCGTGGAGACTTGAGGCAATGGGCAGTATACACACGAGTAAATCATATTTGAGGGGGATGGTAGTTTCTGCTTTGTATCAATGAAAAGAAATGCAAAATAAAGTACAATAACCAAGAGCCTTTTTTGTTGTTGTTAACAGAGCAAGAAAAACCACAGCTACAGTAGCAAAAAAGACTAGAGAAAGAAAGCACACTATAGTGCAGTTAACGTCATCATGAACTGGTGCACCTCTTGTTTCAAACAATCTGGCAGAAGTATTAGTCATAAAACTGTTCCTACCCTTTGACCTCAGAGTCCGGCTACAGGAAATCTACCCCAAGGAAATAACAAAAGTATATAAACTCTGTGTCAAGATGTTCCTTCCCATCAGTATTTTTCTAACAAAATGCAGGGAACAACCAAAAATGTGTAACAATAGGAAACCAATTGGTAGATTATGGTTCCTTAACTCAATTAAAAATTCTATGCCCAAATAATAGACATGAAGATGAGATACATGAAAAAATCATGCTGCAACAAAAGACTGCATAAAAGCTAAGCATGATAGGTAAAGTCTGGGAAAGGCCATGAATATGCAATTAATACTTTGGAGAAGGGTCAGAGATATAGTTTGGAAAAATATCACCCATACGATCATTAGTCCTTTTATGAGAAAAAGCCTTTGTAGACCAAGACACCACACACACACACACACACACACACACACACACACACACGATGAGAGTGAGCCTCTGAGAACACATTTTCTATAAATAGAACAAATAACGATTAGCAGGACTTTTATCCAAATCAGTTTCCTCCTATACCGCCACTTCAGAAAACTCAAATTCAGCTCATCAAGTTGTACATGTTAAATATATACCGCTTTTTGTATGTCAACCTTTCCTCAATAAAGCGGTTAAAAAAGAAGAAAAATAAAATTTACAGTTTCCATAACCCTTAAGGAAAGAACAGGTAACTAAGGAGAAAAGAGGAATTGTCCCTGATGAATATGAAAATTAGAATCACTCTAGTAATCCAGCCACTGTGTCTATCAATATCTTTAAGCTTTGGTCATATTTCAAAGTATGCTCTTTAAAAAAAAAAAGCCCCTTTACTGTCCTATTTTTCCATTTCATCTACAGCATTGCAATCCCTGGCCTATAAATCAAATATAAATAAAGAATGAATAGCATCAAAATGCTTTTCATCAAAACAATAAGTTATTGTCACAGGCAATGTGGCCAAATGTATTTTGTTCCTACCATTCTTGCAGAAATGTGCTGACTAGGAAAAGAGTCTGCAAAATAAATGAGCTGACAAAAGAAAAACAAATCCTACAAAAGAAATGTACTGGCTTGGGGAAAAAGATAAACTCCTACAAAAGAAATATGGCGGCTAGAAAGACCCCCCACAAATCACTATACCATGTATATCACATATATATGATGTATGTCATATTTTTGTGATGGTCCATCGAGCCAAGCACAGTGGTCCTAAGCTTATCTCGTATCCCTGATACAACCTTTCTGGGAGCCCTCACACAGGTGGGAGGGCAAAACTTTATGCCTGCTGGGGGCCGTGGGTTCATATACTCCTGCCTTTGCACACTGTGAAGCATAATTTGAACTTAAGGCAGGCCTGGAAACAACCCAAGTGTCAAACAACTGACATATGGGTAAACAGAATGTGATATGCCCGTAT
Organism: Tonatia bakeri; assembly: GCA_004024845.1. Taxonomy (NCBI): domain Eukaryota; kingdom Metazoa; phylum Chordata; class Mammalia; order Chiroptera; family Phyllostomidae; genus Tonatia; species Tonatia bakeri. Next base: position 11,094 of record PVIA01006014.1, on the reverse strand, counting down.
GATGGAATATTATTCAGACATAAAAGGCAATGAAGTACTGATACGTGCCACAATGTGGATGAACTTTGAAAATATTATGCAAAATGAAAGGAGCCAAACACCACATATCATATGGTTCCATTTATGTGAAATGTGCAGAATAGGCAACCCTAGAGACAGTAGATTAATGGTTGCTTAGGGCTACACAGGTGGTAGTACACAGGGAATGGGGCTTCGTCTGCAGGTGACAAAGATGTTTAACCACGGACCATGGTGATAGCTGCACAACTCTGTGAAATCAGTAAAAACCAGTGAATTGTGCACCTTTAACAGGTGCATTGTATGGTATATAAATTAAATCTCAATAAAGCTGTTTAAAAGTTTTTCCAGGCAGGCAAAACATATTAGGCAACAAGCTTTGGTGTTGTGTTTAAAATTCATGAAAATCATCAGTATTACTTTTATATTTCCTATAAGAAAACAAATCCTAAATTAGTCTTATTTCCATCAAGACAGATAAAAATTTAAAAATCTTGAACACATACTCTTTTTCCATTTTTTTTATTGATTGATTTTAAAGAGAGAGGGGAAGGTAAGGAGGAAAGAGAGTTAGAGAGAGACAAAGGCAGACACTGACTTGTTGTTCTAGTAATTGATGCATTCATTGGTTGTTTCTTCTATATGCCCTGACTGGGGATCGAACCCACAGCTTTGGTATACTGGGACAATGTTCTAAACAACTGAACTACCTGGCCAAGGCAAATATATACTTTGTTTTAAAAGCTTAATACAATTATTACTGAATCTTTTACAGCAGATGCACATTTATTTATTTATTTTCGTATTTATTTATATTGATTTGAGAGAGAAAATGAGAGGAAGGGGGCAGGGAGGGAGGGGGAGAGAGAAAGAGAGAGAGAGAGAGAGGAATATCGATTTGTTGTTCTACTTATTGACACATTCATTGGTGGCTTCTTGTATGTGCCCTGACTGGGGATCGAACCCACTATGTTGGCATATCAGGACGGCGCTCTAATGAGCTACTCGGCCAGGGCACAGCAGATGCAATCTGAAAACATTAAATTTCCAACTATTTTTGGTCACTGAGGCAATCATTTGGACAAAGTCCAAACTATTTGAAAACATCTGAAAGCCACAGAGAGAAAAAAATTCTTATGTTCTTAAATAAAAAAAATCACTTAGGGAACAATGGTTTCTTATCCAGAAGAAAGCGGGGAAAGGTGTACACTTCAAAACTTTTGCTTTTTCAATTTCATTCTTGCTAGGAAGCTTTATATTCTTTAAAAGCTATTTATTATCTTTAAAGGAGAAACTCCTATTTCTGATATGATTCTTCCTTGAGTTAAAAGGGCATTTTTCTCAGGTCTTCTTAAAACTTCACAGGAATGATGCTGGACAGCCCAGATACGGCTCCCTCCTCTGCCGACAGTCCCTTCACCCCTTTGTGTGACCCCTTTCATCCCACTCTTTCCACTTGTTTTGAGGCCCCAGGAGGGCTGGGCTGGTATCTGTCCTGGTCACTACTATGCCTGCAGAATCCAGCCCAGTGCATAAGGCACACAGTAGGTTCTCAAGATATATTTATTATATTGAATTAACTGCTTTGGGTTTTTTTTTTACATTAAGTTATTGTCATAAAATATGTTGATCTATGGGCAAAATTCCACAGAAACTAGAGTAAGTGATCTTATCAGGAGTGGAAGATCAGCAAATACCAGATAAGGAGATCAGCACTGATGACATCAGATTTTCCTCTCCCAATGCTGGAGCTACTGAAGGGGCAGGGAAATAGACTTCTGAGACACAACTGTCCTCATCATCAAGAAGTTCCTAAATTAGCGTCTAAAACCAGTTAGACATGAAACAGTTAAACAGGGAGCAGGTTTCAATGTAGTAGAGAGAAGAGTGGATTTGAAAGAACCAAACCGAGTTGGAATCAGGGCTCTCCCAGTGGAAGGTCATGTCCAGGAGCATGTATAAATCACAAAACAGCCCACTGGACAGGGTAATCGCTGAGATCAAACGAGAAGGGGCAACCACATGTATTCTACCAACCCTTCCAGACACAGGCATTGGGAGCAGAAGGAGCAGCCAAGTTAGGGGCAGACAGGTGAGAGGAAGTCTTCTGGAAGAGAAGCAGGAGAGGGGGAAGGGGCAAGGCAAATGACACCCAATGTCTCGTAAAACAAACGATCTGAGAAACTTACTTAATATTGAATTTTCAGTTTTGAAAACAGTTCTTCTTATTCCCAGCCTCATTGTTCCTCCCAAACTGCCAGGGTTGTGTTCCGGCATATCCATCACCTTAAAAAACAAAACAAGTGTGGGTTTGTCATCCGGTAAAATGTAATTGCCCAAATTTCAACCTTTACTTCTAGAGGAATGATCATTGGGTAAGGATCTTCCCTAAACAATAAAATCTGATATTCCTTTCAGTGTTCTCATTCAAATACATGCATACTTTATACAGGCCTCACAGTATGTTTCCCTTTCGTGTCTGTTTCTCATCTTTCATTTAAATCACTTGTAAAAAATGTATGAGGGGTGTCTTCATGATCTTCCTCACTTCATTACTCAACCTGTCAGTTCTGGGCAATGCTCACACTTCAAGTTCTGGGTGTCTGGGGCCTTCTACTTTGGTACTCATGTCCCTCCCATAACAACCACCCTCTCCCACTGCCCACTTCATTCCCGAAAGATTTTCCATAAGCACATCTCACCATCTTTGTGGAAAAGTATACCAAAAGTGTTTATTTGTAGAAAACCATTAGAAGTTCTTTAAAAAAAAAAAGGTAATGTCATCCATTCTGGTACATTCTATGTCAGACACCTAGGTGCAACCCTGGATGTCTCCCTGTTCCCCATCCCTCATATCCAATCTGTCAAGTCCTATCAATGTCCCCACTCCAGATTTGTTGCATTCATCCACAGCTCTGACCACCACCCAAACCACAGCCCGCCCCCCCAGGCTACAGCTAGAGCTGCTGTACAATCACAGGGCCCAAGTGCACCCTGCGTGCCACAGGCAGAGTAGTTGTGTTTCTCCTACTTGAAAACCTTGACTGCATGGTATGAGGCCAGTCCATCCCTCCAGCCTCACTCCCCATCACTCTCCCCTCACACCCTGAGCTCCGGTCTCCATGGCCTTCTTTCAGGTCCTCCTGCCATGGGAACCTGGCGCATGCTGTTTCCTCTGCCCAGAACATCTTCTCCCACCCCCTTACCCCTTTTCCTAAATCATGCCATCCTCAACCTTGAGATGTTAGCTCTACTATCCAATATGAGCTTTTACAGGTGCCGATATTCCCAGATGCCATAGTCTAGTCAGGGTCCTCTCTCTGTGCCAGACCTGTCACTGCACGGATATCAGTTTGGGTCTGCGGACTGCTCTGCGTGCTAGGCTGTAAATCTTTGAGAGCTGGGGCACGCTGCTTTTGCTTCCCGTTGTGTTCCCAGTCCCTCACGTATATGGAACTGTGACATGGCGTGCACTAAATGAACGCATGAGCAAGTGAGTGAACGAACTCAGACCAAATCACTTCGGATTTCTTTTTATGATTACTTCACAGAAATTCAGAAACGCGTGTTTTTATGAAAAGCCTGTTCTCATTAGTCATTGCCGTTTTCTCAGTTCTGTTCACTACGATCTCATGGTTTTGTTTCATCTATATTTTACGTTGTTAGAACGGACTGCAGTTGGGTGAGTTAACTTGTTCCAATGGAATTGTTCAGGCTTCTCGCTCATAAAAACCTGTCTTTCTGTTCCCCCACCATAGCCTAATTGCTATATATTGCTCTATAAGATGCCTCGGCAAATGAAATTGCCTGAGATAAAATTTTTCCAAGAACTTATCTGATCTTATCAATGCCCCAGAAGAATTTTCCGAGCACTGTGCCCCAATTATGCTCTAAAAGTCACGGAGGAGAAGGGGTGGGGGAAAAAACTTGATTACCCCCCTTGCTGAATGAAGTGCTCAGTTCTGAAGTGCTCTTGGCCTTGGCATCTCTTTCCTATCTTTTCTGGTCGATTAATTATGCCTAGATTAAGTATTACTGAAGTGAGGTGACAGAGGGCATTCGCTTCCAGTTTGCAAATGCCCAGCCCCTTATGTATTTTCTAGAAAAGGGCAGGTAAGACTGGACTACCTACCACAAATTTGTAAGAAGTCCTAAATTTATCCACAGCCTCAATTTCCAATTATATTTGACAAAACTTGAACGATCTAGGAAGACCACAGTGATAAGGTCCCCCTCATTTCTTCTTATAGTTTACTGTGATTTTTCAGTCCACTCTTATTTACTGTGTCGGGTCCATCTACCCATACAGAGTCTTTTAATGTAGTTTGTTCAGTTATTGGCACATTTAGTATTCAAGAAATGTTCTAATATGAGCCATTGAGAATAAGTCAAATGATTCAGGAAGCCTGACTTACTGCTTACTTGGGATGAACTTGACAAAGACCTCAAGACCAGAAAATATTTCCAAAATTAAAATGGGGCAAGGGAGAAAAGGAAAATGCAGTGGACACAGGGCTTGTTCAAGGACATGAAATACTCATCCAACATAAGGGAAAGTCTGGAAATTCCTGTCAGAGCAATATGAGAATATTATTTAGAAACATTGAGGTTAGTATCAGAGGCAACAGCTGGAAAAGTTAAGAGTGGCAGAGAGGATGTGCAGATTACTGAATTTTTTCATCAAAGACCTTATGGAACTGTAGGCTTTTTAAACTTTGTACATAGTATTATTTTAATAAAAATACAAATTTAAGGCCTAAGTAGTGAAATGTATTATTTATACCTTCCACTAGAGTATTAGTTCACAATGTACCTGCTGTTTTCAGAAGCAATAAATATGACCTTCTCCTGAAATGATAGCACAGAGAGAAATCCTAGGGTGTAACTGCCACGGAGACCCTCCGATTAAAACATACTAGCATGGAAACCAGTGGAGAAGGCAAAGAAAATGCTAGAGAAAAAATGGGGAAGCAGGTAGAAGTAACTTTCCAACTCTAATAATGCCCTGAACGTCAATGAAAAGAGAAAAGCAGAGTGAGAACTGACAGGGGAGTTGGCTACTCTCTCTGGCCTGGCTTAGGAGGCCTCATCTGGGGTTGCCCATTAGCAGTCAGCCAAAAAACATTCAGGCAAGCTGGTGAAATCCAAACACTCAAGAAGGGGAAGGTTCAAAAAAATAGACAAAACACTGCATTTCTGGCCAAGCCTGGCCCAACCAGCTGCCTTGCAGAGATACCAGGCAATTCTACAAGCTCTAAAGATGACAACACAACAGCCTCGTGGGTTATTAGCAACCTGATTGAGCAACAAAATTAAGGAAAACATCTTTGTTCCTGGCATTCCTTCCACAAAAATCCTGAGAGACAGGAGAATATCATAGATTCAAAACGTATCTTTTATCATTATTCGGGTGGTGAAAGAAAAGAACCTCAAATAGGCTTTAGTTTTAATACCAGCATTTCTAAAATCCCCGAGATCTTAGCTCTAAGAAAAAAAAAAAATGCCTCTTGCATTGCAAAAGAATTGCCTCAGCCTGCCTAAGTAAACACTGGCTGCTGTCCTGTCCCCACTACAGATACGTCCTTTCTTGGAGCCAAGTTATATAGCATAAGAAAAAAAGGATCAATAAGTAACGAATATGAGTGGCGATAAAGCTTTCAGAGATGTGAAAGCACCACACAAGGATAAGTATGAACTAATTAACCTTTACCAAAGTTGCTGCAGCCCATAATAAAAGTGTAATGGGTTCAAGATTTCATGAGTGCCAGGCATCTTAAACAACAAAGTCTAGGGAAGTCGGGTTCTCTTATCGAAGATGAAATTCCTGAATGGCAGTGAGGGAGGGAGCATAAGCCCTCTGACAGAGCCCTGTCAAGGCCGGCTTCCCTTACACCCCTCGCCTTTGGACGTTTCATTTGGGGGCACTGGCGGAGCCTACGCCGAGCAGACCATTTCCAGTCTCTCAGGCAACACACAGTGATTTCCCTCCATTTTACAGTATATTCCTTGACAAAGATCCCCCAAATCACTCCTTTCTTATTGTCCATTAGTTCTCTCTGTTCATTGAAGACTGGTCCTCATTTTGGTTGTCTGATGATAATCAACTTGAGTGTAAAGTATCAACCAATCTGATATCAATATTATGTTGAGTAATACTGTGTCACACTGCCAGCTACAGCAGCCTCCTGTGCCTGCAAATCAAATGTAAACTCTAACGTGGCACTCAGGTTCCACCTCATTCAGGAACTGTCTAGCTATGCTCTCCCCATGCGGGTTTTTTTTCAATTTATCTTTTTATGATTTATTTATTTTTAATTACAATTTACATTCAAGATTATTTTATAGTAGTTTCAGGTGTTCAACATAGTGGTTAGACAATCATATACTTTACAAAGTGTTCCCCCTCATATTTCGAGTACCCACCTGGCACCCCCACATATTCTGACCTGGGGTTTCTATCTCAGCCAAACAAGGCCATTGCCAATGGCCCCTCTGCTCCCCTCCCTGCAATCTCACTATTTACATATATAGGCTAATAGGTCAGTACTGGGGCAGTACATAGTCCATAGTAAAAATCAGCCTCTAGTAAGAGTGGGCTGTGATGAAGAGGCTTCTGGGAACTCAACCCCAGGGCAGCACAGGCTGAACACGGAAAAGAAGGCAAGCTCTGCCACAGGGCACAGGGAAGGCAGGCAAGGGAAAGGATGCCCCCTTTTAGGGGCAGCTGCACTGTAGTCAGGGTCTCTCCTAAACCTCAGGATCAAGGACAACAGGAATCCATGAGTAGCATTTCCCACCCATTGGTTTTTCAGGGCCTAGATACTGACTGTGTGCCCTTTTCCCGAAGGTGCTTCTCCAGGCACTGCCTGCTGTGGACTCGGTGTTGAATAACATACCTATGGAGGCCTGTGGTGCCCAGCGCTTCTAAAATAAGTTACTCTTGGCTTTCCTAGAAAAACTTAAGACTGTCCAAAGATCAAGCGATTGAACTGAGGTGTTAAATAACCTTTGCCTCTCCATTTTTCCATTACCAATCTTGCGCCTGTCATTTTTTCCCCTCCTCTGGTTTCAAAACTCACTCTCCTGAACACACCCTGTATTTATCGCCCGTCTCCATGTATTTTTAGTTAATGTTTCATGACAGTATCTATTGGTGGATTTTGTGTTTCCCACTGCAGCTTTACCGTCACACCTGAGTCTACAGGTAAAGGGAAAAACAAGAGACAAGAGATGTAACTGGCAGAGGGGAGCAACTGAAAATTAAAGAATACCCGCGGGTTGTTTTTCAAGTTCTCTGGTGTTTACTACAAGCCTAAATTCTGACAACAAGGAGCATTGGGCCTGTTTTAATTAGAGGTCTTCCCTTGAAATGAGAGCTTTGTGGCCTAAAACACTGTTAACCAATACTCTTCCAAATGTTTTTCTTAGAGTTAATTTTATACATGCACACGTCATTATGCCATGTGTTTTATATACAACATATGTTATCTGTCATATAAAAATAGTTATTAAAATCATATAGTTACGTATCATAGTGATTATGCTCATATATAGTTATTAAAATCATTTATTCAATATAAATTCAAGAAATATAACAACTGCCATGATGTGTTTTTAGCTCACAAGTGGTCATTTGAGAGAACAGATGATATAAGGTGCTATTTCATGGATTGGGGGATTTGAATACGGGCTGCGATCATGGCACTGTGGTTGGTAGGACAATGTCCTTGTCCTTAGGGGATGCTGAGGCACTTCCGTGGGGAACTGTTGGGATGTCTGTAACTAATTCTCAGATGGCTTGGGATTGGGGGTGTCCATCCATAGAAAGAGAAAGCAAATGTGGAAATGTTAGCGATTAGTAAATCTAGGTGAAAGGTGGAGTGGTGTTCATTGATTAGTTTTGCAATTTTTCTACAGATTTAAATTTCTAAAAAAACTCTTAGAGGAAAAGGATGTTTCTTGTTATGAATGTTCACCAAAAGCCTACTTCCTCTCAGGTAAAACGAAGCATAAATATAAAAAAAACACCAAAAACTCTCTAAAATCTTGATTAAAATTCATTATCAAAATCAGAATATTTTTTTCTTTTTTATTAAATACTTTTGAATTTTATTGTTGTTCAATTACAATTGTCTGCATTTACCGCCACCCTCCCCCCACCCCAGCCATGCCCACCTCCCTCCTGTTTCCACCCCCACTTGTTTTTGTCTATGTGTCCTTTATAGTTACAAAATATCAGAATAATTTTCTGTAAAATTTTACAACTAAAACAAAATGCCTAGCTTTACTCAAAGAAGGGCATTAATCTGTAGTCAATACTGTTGCATACCAAAGTCAAATAATCTGCAATGAAATCAAGAATAACATATACAAGACTGCAAAGATGCATGGAATGATAAACACTCAGGATTGGCAGGAAACTTTTAAGGAACTCTATAGGATTTCACATTCCTTCTCCAAGGTAAATAAGTCCCTAGAATTTTAGAACTAAAAAGTATCAGAGAAATGCAGTCCAATAGTCCAATTCTCAATTTCTAGGTAATATAATAAAGGGTCAGAGAAAATTATATAAGCAAAGTGCACAAGTGTTTAAAAGATGTAAAAGCTTTTAAAGTTGATCTGGAACTCCTGTTTGTGAGTTGCAATCAGTATTAGATCAATGTCCCCTGGAAATGTCCTAGTTCTTTCAGGTAACTCTTTCCAAAGGAAATAAATTTAGTCTCCAATTTCAAATCCTGGCAGTTCCAAAAGTTTGAAGCATTTCCAACTGAATAAAGGTAAGTCAAGTGTGTTCCCAAGTTTCTAGAATGATTAACAAAATATATTTGGTGAGGAAAAGGGTAATAAATAAAAAGCAGATATGGGAACAACAAATTAAAAAGTTGAAAAGCCCTTGGGCTAAATGCTTGCGTCTGGAATCAAGCTTCCGCTTTTTTCCTTCCGAAGCTCACAAGGCTTTATTCAAAACCTGTTTAGAGTGTTTTGGGTTTGTTCAAAGGCCTTGCCTGTCTGTCTACTATTGTTTGTCTGTGAGTACTCGATTTGGCCCAGCAAGCAGCCTGATGTCTTCACGATCAGGTCATCTTTGGAGGCTAGCTGGCCTTTGCTCAATTCCCTTTGGAATTAGTAAGCTTCTGGTTGAGCATTAGACAGGACTGTCTCACTGAAAAAGTGCCGCTCAGCCTACATACAGTCCGGCTCTTCAGAGAGCAGGTTGTTTCCTAGAACTGGGTTTTTAAGCCATAGAAGCCCGATCCTTCTATGATCAGACTCTTCTAGAGCAAGGATGGCCACTTTCTACCCTGCAGGTTGCTTGAGCTGTTGTAGACTGCTTCGGGCCCCTTGCTCTAGAGAAAAGTCTCTGAAAAATGGGATCTCGGTTATTGGATATTTTAAAACCATCTCTCCTCCAGGGACTTTAACACTTTTCATGCACATATTTAATTAAATGGACAGATCTGACCAACAGTAATTCAGAAAATCAGTGGCCACTGTGGAGAACTTCTGAGATCCCCAAACTTCATTTTCTTAAAACTGAACTGGACAATAACAGCACTAAAATTGGCAAAGTTGAAGGGAATGCCTGTTTTGAATGGTGTTTTGAGGCTTCCAAACAGGACCAAGAATCTGAAGTTGCCTTTTTGCAAAATAAAGTTTTAGAATTAACAGAAGTCACTGAATTTTTAAAGAGATACAAATGGCTTCCCACAAGTTCTTTATCTACACTGCTGTCTTGCCCTTCCCCTCTACTCCACTGTCTCAGGATCTGTCTTTGGGTACCCTATTCTACGAATACTTTGCCATAGGCTTCTTCTCCAGCATTCCCAAGCTCTTTTTTCCTAATTCCTTTATTGCAAGCTCCACCTCCGATACCATGTTGCCTTCGCTGCCGGCTTCTACACCCCCAGTTCACCCCTGGTGCCGTCTTTCCCTGAATTCTCACCAACTCCTTCCTCCTCAACTTACCAGGACAACTTAAAATTAAGCACTCTGGGGGTCCTCACAAACCTCAAGTTTCATATGTTCCCTAGAGTTAAGAGTTTCTCCTAAGGTAACTGAGGATCTTCACGTTTGCTAAGGAATTTGATGTGGTTATTCAGACCTATTATCCTGGATTTTCTGATTTATATCAGCTAATTCATGATAGTTAGTGAAGGCTAGGCTCAACATTGGATGAGAATTGCCCAATTGGGAACATCCTGAAACATATTTAGAAAAACAAGCCCCTAATTTTGAGGTAAGAAACTGGAGAGCTCACTAGAGAACACGGAGCAATTCCTAAGGCTTTCCCAAAGCCTGTTGGTTGTAACAAAATTCAGACTTATTCACAAGTCTGATGAGTCTGTTCATGACTATTATAATCGACTAAAGGTCATTTTAAAGGAAAATGCTGGCCTTCCTTCAGGTGTTGATTTTGCTTAGGTAACCTTTAACTTCATTGTTTGTTAATGGGTTGAACCAAGACCTTTCTGTTTTAGTTAAGAGGACCAGGATGCAATGGGAGACCATGTCCACCCTAGTCTTAGTTAATTTCATTAAATCAGCTTGGTTGTACCCTAGCTGGGCCGCCTAGAAGTGACTGCCATGATTTTTAACTTTCAGCCTTGGCAAATGAAAGCCCCTGTACAAAACAAAAAGATTCCAAGTGTCCGCTATTTTTGCAAAGAGCCAGGATGTTGGAAAAGGAATCATCACAAGTTTAAATGCACCCTGGCTGGCGTAGCTCAGTGGATTGAGCACAGGCTGCGAACCAAAGCATCGCAGGTTCGATTCCCAGTCAGGGCAAGTGCCTGGGTTGCAGGCCACGGCCCTCAGCAACTGCACATTGATGTTTCTCTCTGTTTCTCCCTCTCTCTCTCTCTCTCTCTCTCTCTCTCTCTCTCTCTCTCTCTCTCTCTCTCTCTCTCTCTCTCCCTCCCTCCTTCCCTCCCTTCCCTCTCTAAAAATAAATAAAATCTAAAAAAAAAAAAACAAGTTTAAATGCTTCAGGTGCCCTCAGCCAGTATACTCAATCTTCTAACCAGTCTTCCAAGGTCCTCCTAATCCTCAATGATGGGGCTCCAAGGAACTACAGGG